>JASDQU010306123.1:40025-53603 GCA_032191745.1 Picea mariana
TCAGTAGATACCAAATCATCCATATCCAATTTTTATAATCGTTAGTTAGGCCAACATAGTCCACCAGTTCAACTATGCTGTTGTATGGAACGTTTTCACCATCCATTGAAAAGATCCCTGACACATGTAAACTAGATGGAGCAATTCAATATGTTCTCCCATTGATACAAAAAAATGATGTCCAACTTAGGAAGTGGGTTTGGTTCCCTGTTCTTCACATAATGTTATTTCTCAATGGCACTTCCTTGTCTCAATCAATCTCATTGTCATAAGAGCACATCCATCCTTCAACAAGAAACAAATCCATACATTTTTTAAATTTTCTTTTGGCATTACCACCTCTAGTGATTCGTAACTTATTACTTGACATTTCCCCTTCCCCTTTTTAGTCAGAACTTCCATCGCTATTTAAATCAATATTTGACAGATATCTATTTGGTTGTCCCTGACCAAATATAATTTAAAATTAACAATAAATAATGAGAGTCATGTTTCAATAAGATTGTGCCAATCATACTACTAATTTATTTTTAAGGTCACGACCAAGACATATACCGAGTTGGTGTATGAGACCCCTTGTTTGTGGGACAAGGGACCCCCTCTGCACAATGATTTGACTACTAAAGTCTATGGAGGTATACATATCCTACCCCCTTACGGATTTGAACCCATGACCTCCAAGGAGGAAACACCATTACATCTATCTATAAATCTTAATCTAAGCTGCAAAACTTTCTTTTGAAACCTTTGTATTTTAGTTGCAAATGTTTTCATTTGCTACCGACTCTCAAATGCAGTTTTTGACAACCAACAATGTTATGATTCGGTTTTTGAAGACTTTCTATGGATCCATTAGTACTACTATAGATCCACTAGTTCCTATGATTCACTACAAATTTGTTATGGATATTGTTGAACATGGGTTTTGGAAGCACTAATAATTCCAATATTTACAAAATGAAGCTAGTTGTTTTATGTAGAATTTATTATCCTTTTGAAGGAAAATATTTTTTTACTTTAAAGACTTTGTTTCATCTACCATAACTAGAATGAATTTTTTCAACCCATGGGAAATTTTATTTGACTCACACTTTTGAATTTTGACATTAGATTCAACAAGATAATCATTTGGGTTCATATCAACGTTGGGCTTGGGATTTGTTCTTGTAACACTATAATCTTACACTATATCAATGCCAAAATGGAATTATATTTCCATGCAAGGCTTGCCACCCATTTTAATGGAAAATTTTGTATCAAGTGTAGGGGTATCATCCTTTGAAACCAATTAACTATTATCTTGTCATTTTGTGAGAAATTAGAAAAACTAGAAGTAATGGGTCTTTGCTAAATGGTGTAAGTTAGATAAAAGGTGATGGTTAGACACATGTCTCTATGGACTGGGCCAAATCTACAATAATTCATATAGTGTGTTCTTTATCCTGAATTCATCGTGAACTTCTAATATTGTACTTGATAATATGAGGATATTGTTCAAATTACATTGGAGATTGAACCTACAACACCTTTTCATAGATAGGAATTCTACAATACATCCATTTCTAATCTTAATCTTTTTTCCATTAGTTTATTTTCTTAGCGAAGATGGGGGTCTTATGTCAAATTTTCTTCACATTCAACTTGATATATGCCCCTTTAGGATAATGATGTTTTCTCAAGTGTACCATCACTAACTTATCCTCTCAAAACTTATTGAATGTTTGCCTCATGTCTGTGCACCTCTTTTGTCTTGCATTGCTTTCTCTCCATTTATTTTCAACATGCACATAGATTTATCTTATATTCTTAGGAAATTCCTCCACATCACTACTCTTTTGGATCTATGTTAAACCTCTCAGAAGATTCCCTAAACTTATGTTCACCACCTCACTTTTTCCATTTGTGTAGAAATGATGCATTGGACTATACTAGAAATGTGTACCCAACTTCTTCCATGGTGTTCTCAAGAGATGAGAAGCATTTTTCTATCTTTATCTGAAGTGAATCCATGTATCTTCATAATCTCCTTAAAAATTATCTTTGCACCACTACTCACATCATGGTCTTCTTGTAATGCCATATTTGAATAATTGAACACTACAACAAACACTTGGTCCCATCCTCTCTTATTTCTAGAAAATCCTAAGACAAAATCCATATAAATATCCTCCCATGGATCCTTCAGAATAGTAAATGGGGTATGTGTTCTTGCAAATTTAGGTTATGCATTATTGTATAGGAATATGTACGTATATTCTCCCGAATCAAGGTGTTGTATGGGCAAGTTGACAGTAAGGGTTTTGAGCCACAATCTATATGAAGGGAAACTCATTGAGTAGAGGTAGTCTTTGAAGTAGGCATTGGGATGTATTTGGTAGGAACACCTAGACTTTTGGAAACAACTTGTAACTTTGGTGAATGTGTAAATGATAACATATTCAAAATGACTTGTGGTGGATTTACAATGTATGTGTATATGTATATCAAATTTTGTGAATAGATTGTGAAGTATATACAAATGGAGGTTAAAACTAGATGGGTTTTGTTTAGGGTTCTTTTTAAGGATTCCTTTTTTTGGTGTTAACAAATGAATAATATTGGGTTATTTAACCCATGGACACATGAGTGTTTATTCAAGTTGTAAACATGGTCTTCACAATTTCAAAAAATTCAAAACCCTATACAAATATAAATTTTACAAATAACCGCAAATAACTAAGTAAATGGGTTTTTCTGTGATTGTTCACAATATAAATTTTACAAATAGAAAAATACAGAAACATGGAAAATTTCAACTTATTGATTTAGAAGGCATTATGGTTCTCTATCTCTTCTAGCTATGGGGTTGTTATGTCTCTTCTGTTGTGGCTGGGTCACTATAAAGTTGATACTATGGGCTCGAGTTGTCCCCTTTTTTCCTCTTATTTTGTGGGCTCTGGTTTTGAATCTTTCCTCTTATGCGAGTGTGGGATTGGGCATTGCTAGTGCATAGGAAAAAATACCCCTTTCAACTAAAATTCCAATGCATTGGGAAAGTGGTTGGCTCAATCTGTGATTTGAAGTTGTTTTTTGTTTCGAGTTTGGTATTATAATATGTAATACATATTATATATGTGATAACTAACTGAACTCTGTAATCCATAAATTTATAAAATTCATGCCTTCATATGCTTGAACATAAATCCAATTGTAATGATTTCAACCACGACTCTCACATTCACTGAATTTAGACTATTTCCACAAATATGCTCCTCGAGGAATTTTGTTATGACCCAATGGGGGAATATATGGGGTTATATATGTATGATATGACCCCAAGGGGGAGCATATATGGGGTTAAATGTACATGTAATGTGTAAATATACATGTAATAGGGTCGACCTAATAGCAAAAGGGGCCTCATGTGTAGGTGTGAATAGTTATATACAAAGATCATGTATTCATTATTGTAGACATGTGAATTTTGATGTATGTATGTATTTGGTTATATGGAGGAGGTTCTCCTATTCTTTAAGTAGTTATTGTGTAACTTATCTATTTTGGAGTAGTGCTCCACGCTCACATTCTGTACATGGTCTGTACTTATGATCTGTTATGATATTTTAAGCATTTGGTACCTTACATTTGGTATGTAAGGTACCAACTGGTTAAAATATTATAACAAAGCAGAAGTACACACCATGTACAAAATGTGAGTGTGGAACACAACTCCAAGATAGAGAAGTTACACAATAAATCCTTAAAGAATAGGAGAACCTCCTCCACATAACCAAATACCTTGATACATCACAATTCACATGTCTACAATAATGAATACATGATCTCTGTATATACCTATTCACACCTACACATGAGGCCCCTTTACTATTAGGCCGACCCTATTACATATATATTTAAACATTACATGTACATTTAGCCCCATATATTCCCCCCTTGGGATCATATCATACACATTTAACCCCATAAAATCCCCCATTGGGTCTGTTAGCACCATGATTTTCATAGCGAAGGTTAGAGGTTTGTCAGTAGTTTGCAAAGTCGTGTTTGTTAACACCAATATTGTTTTTATGCATAGCATCATCTAACATCTCCAAGGGTGGGTTTCAAAATTAAGCTTTATAATTTATCACTCCCATTTCCATTTGCAACTGTGCGTTGCAAAATTTGACGTGCACCGTGCAGAGGATGTTGTCGCACAGAGGATGTTGTCGTGCAGAGAATGTTGTCGCGCAGAGGATGTTGTTGCATAGAGAATGTCGTCGCACAGAGGATGATTTCGTGCAGAAAATGTTGTCGTGCAAAGAATGTTGTCGCGCAAAGAATGTTGTCGCGTAGAGGATGTTGTTGTGTAGAGAATGCCATCGCGTAGAGGATGTTGTTGCGCAGAAAATGTTGTCGTGCAAAGGACGTTGTCGCGCAGAGAATGCTGTCATGCAAAGGACGTTATCGCGCAGAGAGTGTTGTAGCGCAAAGGACACTGTCGTGTAGAGAATGTTGTCACTCAGATGATGTTGTCATGCAGAGAATGTTGTCGCGCAACATGATGTTGTCGCGTAGAGGATTTTCCTGCGCACAGGCTACAGGACGGGCTGCATAAATGACTGCTTTAGTGGTCAACTTCAAGATCAATTTCTGACCAATTGGAGAGGAAGTTTGAAAATCCTTGAGAGGTTTTTGTCGAGGACAAACCAAATAATATAAAACTCTCTCATATTTTCAAAATGTGTCACGGATTGGGATATTCAAAGGAATATTTGAGCCCTATTTTTCAGTTTTCATGATTTCCTGTCTGAAACATGTTTTTGCGACACGTATTTCGACAATCTGGAGACAAATTTCAAGAAACCGAGAGAGGCTTTTCTTTAAAATAAACTTACCTACAAAATTCATTCTCAAATTTTACACAACTATTATAGTTTGAGAATTACAAGTGGAAATTTGAAGCCTATTTTTCATAATTTCGCCTCCTGAAAAGCAGGAAATCAGTTAAAACGTGTCATTGTTGTTTGTAACGTTTTCTATTTTGGGAAAGGGGTTGGAGTTCGAAATGGTGAGATGTAAAGGACCTATATTGCTACATATTTCATGGTACGAGAGTAGAGAGGGGTTGGGTAGAAAAACTAGTGTAGACAGTGTCTATTGAATGTAGTTTGAGCTCGATCAAAACTTAATGCAAAAGTCCTGAAGCTTTGATGAAAAGATTCTAATTGTAGCAGTCAGATGTATTGTTTCCTTACTTTGCATACGTACTTCTTGTATTCTTTATTCATATCTATTTCTGTCTAAATAGGAACATATTTTCGAACCTGGGATTCGCTGTGCAACGCCCTGGGATTCATGCCATTTAGACAAACCGTCTTTCCTCTAAGTGAACTCTGAATTCATCCTCAATGGTGCTCTGAGTCGTTCCTGTGTTTTTCACCTCGCCTCACATGACGATTTTTGCATTGAAGACTATTTCTCGCTTAGCCTTTATCCTCTCAATTTCAGTCACCGAGTCATTTGTTTTCTACCATTTTCTCGAACCGACTCCACAACCCAATGGTACTTTCTCTCTTGCTTATCCAACCATCCCTTTTAAAACAAAAATAAACTTGTCCTATTGCAAAATCTGACCTCTGTGCATTTATTGATGAAATATTTGAGTTATTACCAGTCATTAGACATATGAGAGATCCCTCTCTGGTTGTATAGGTCAGAATAGAATCTAAATTTGGTTGAAACAGTTACCTCGAGGCTTTATTTGATACAACCCAAAGAAATTACCGAGTGATAACATTTTGGTGCTGTTGCCGGGGAAGAAATTGAATGAAAATTTCCTTGGGAAGAACGACATCATTTTAGTTCTAAGGTCTGAGAGCATCAGACACTTAGGCACATATTGGTTGTATTTATGCTCTGGTGACTCCACACATCAAAAAATCAGTTTGAAGGTGGTTCCACTGGCAGAAGAATCCAGAGCTAAAGTTTTCATTGCGACTCTAGTCAAGCTTCAAATGCAATTCAAAGATTCCACTGGAGAATGAGACATGTTGACAGAGATATGGAAGAGCAATATAGAAAAATCAGGTACTCGAGCTTAAGTTTAGTTCAAGAAGTACTTTTTTGTTTTATTAATATCTTCTTGTCCTTTCCCGAGTTTTTCAAAAGAATATTTCTTCACTTGCTGCGTTCAAATGAATCCCAGAGATCTACCCTTGTATATCCTTCATTGCAAACTGTAGGTATACCTCCTTGTATAACCAATATTCACCCAACTCCTTCCTCTGAACCATATGATGTTCATGATCATTCTTGTGAGCTTAATGAAACCAAAGCTGAGCTTGTACCTTCTGTTCTTAATCCCACACCCTCCATAATTCAAGAAAGATACAATCCTCTTAAATTGCCTTCCATCCTTCATGAATTTCCTCTGAAACATTATAAGTACCTTCCTAGGTTTGATGGAGAGCTTGATGAACATTCAGCTGAAAAACATATTCAGATCTTTGAGCATTTTATAGACCTTTTTGATATTGAACATGATGACGTGTCTATGAGGGCCTTTTCTCAATCCTTACAAGGAGATACCAAAGCATGGTTCAGACATTTGCAACCCCAGTTGATTATCTCGTGGGATGAATTGAGGGAAGCCTTCCGTAGATTTTGGGGTGAGAGAAGGTCATGGAATCTACTCCTTTCATATTTTTATGCCATGAGAAGAATGAAAGATGAAACCATCTCAAATTTTAGTAGAAGGTTTGCTAGTCTTTGTTATAAACTGCCTAAAGAAGTCCAACCTCCTGAAGTTGCTGCCATGCTCCATTATGTAACAACATTTCAATCAGACTTATCTTTTCTTCTGATGGAGAGGAAGTCTATGTCTTTGCAATAGATGTTCAATAATGCTCAAGAAGTGGAATACAATATTCAAGCATATAAGGAGCTGCAAAATCAGATTTTGGATGAGAAGTTGAAAGATGAAGAACATGAGATTGTGCATAAACACGAAGCCGATTTACATCCCGATGTTTGTCATCATGAGAAAGAAACTAATTGTTTTATGTATTCATTTGTAAACAATCAAGAAAATGAATTTGCAAATCAATTTGTTGAAGAGCAGGTTGATGTCCCAAGCTTTTTCTTGTTAGATGACATTGCAGATGTTGCTGATTTGCCTATATATGATAAATATGATGATGATTATGGTGTCGAATTCCTAGAACAACCAGTTGCATGTCCTCTATTAGAAAATGTTCCTTTTCAACATTGTAATGAGAGCAATCAGCCTACACATCATAGTTACAAAGAAGAAAGTATTGAATCAACTGAAGGAAATTCTTTACCTTTATGCTTTTCTTCATTTAAATTGTTGAAAGAAAATTCTAAGATCATCACTAAAGCAAAGGAATGTGTGTTGATGCCAAAACACATTGATTCACTGGAACAAATTGACAAGAAATTGCAGCAATATTCTCATGTGTTTGATGACCATGTTACTTGTTATGTAGAAGGTCTTGTCAGTTCAAAATTGCAGCCATCGGTCGAAGATGAATCTAAAAATGAGTATGTTCAACAATCCAAAGAAATTGAAAAATGTGCATATGACAACAATAAAGAAAATGAAGAAAGTTTTGAATTAGGTGAAAGAACTTTGCCATTGTTTTTTGCGTCTTTCAAATTGTCGAAGAAAAATATTTATAATGTTTCAAATTAGAAATCCTCCAGGCATGATGTTGAATATGAAGGAAGCATTGGACTTGCAAATGAAAACTGTCTTCCATTATGTTTTTCTTCCGTTGAATTTGAAAGTAAATCATGAGATAGCAGAGGAAGCAAAGAAGTTTGTCTGCATTCACAGTGACATTGTTTTACATGAGAAAATTTTTATCAGTGAAGAGGACCAACAACCTTCTCAGACTTTTAATGACCCTGTTGTTGATTACATGGAAGGTTTTCAGTTCATATTCGCAACCTATGATCAACTACCATCTTGGAAATAAATATGAGGGTCAATCAACATCAGTGTTAGATATGGATTGCTTGCCACTAGGGGTTTCATTTCAGCCAACACTGTCTTCTGATTCAGAAGATTGTTATTTCCAGTAATCTCAACATATTTTTCAGCCTTTTGTGGTAATCAATAGGTTGATTTACATGAAAACAAGGATGCAGTGGAAGGGGTGAAACATGATTGTTTTTTTATGTATGTTTTTGAGGATCCATTTGCAGTTTTGTTGGAGGCAGTAAGCAATCCCAATGTTTTCAATTTTTTGAGATTTGAATTTGTAGATAAATTTTTGAATGAATTATCAGTAAACAAGCTTTGGAGCAAGCATGTGTAAAGAAAGAAAACAATGGATAAAGTGCTTGAATGGTTGCATTGGAAATTTGATTTCACTTGATTGGCAGTTTTTCAATAGTTAGGGTAGGTAGGTGCGAATAAGCTCAACATGTCGAGCATTTCTTTTAGCAATCTGCAGTTTTCATTTTCAACTTAGTTTCAGATTTCAGTTTAGAGCATACACAGTTTGGGTTTTTCAGCGGATACAGGCGACAAGTCATAGCAGATTTTTCAATGGTTTGGGAACATCCAAATGGATAGCAATAGGGTATATGAGTTCTTTGCTACCTCACTGGGAGGATAGCATCCCCGTTGGAGCTAGCTGTTAGCACCATGATTTTCATAGCTAAGGTTAGAGGTTTGTCAGCAGTTTGCAAAGTCATTCTTGTTCACACCAATATTGTTTTCATGCTTGGCATCATCTAACATCTCCAAGGGTGGGTATCAAAATGAAACTTTATCATTTATTATTCCCATTTCCATTTGCAACTGCGTGCTGCAAAATTTGTTGTGCATTGCATAAAGGATATTGTCGCGCAGAGGATGCAATCGCGCAGAGAACGCTGTTGTGCAGAGGATGTTTTCACACAGAGAATGTTGTCGTGCAGAGGATGTTGTCGCACAAAGAATGTTGTCACGCAAAGAATGTTGTCGCGCAGAGGATGCTGTCACGCAGAGAATGTCGTCGCGCAGAGGATGCTTTTGCATAGAAAATGTTGCCGCACAGAGAATGTTGTTGTGCAAAGGATGTTTTTGCACAGAGAATGATGTCGAGCAAAGGACGTTGTCGCACAAAGGATGTTGTTGCGCAGAGAATGTTGCCGCACAAAGGACGCTGCCACACATGGAATGTTGTCGCGTAGAGGATGTTGTCACGCAGAGAATGTTGTCGCACAACAGGATGCTATCATGCAACAGGATGCCGTCGTGCAACAGAATGTTGTTGCGTAGAGGATTTTCTTGCGCACAGGCTACAGGACGCGCTGCATAAATGACTAGTTTAGAGGTCAACTTCAAGATCAATTTCTGACCAAATGGAGAAGAATTTTGAGAATCCCCGGGAGAGTTTTGTCGAGGACAAATCAAATAATAAAAACCTCTCTCATATTTTCAAAATGTGTCACGGATTGGAAGATTCGAAGGAATATTTGAGCCCTATTTTTCAGTTTTCATGATTTCCTGTCCGAGACATGTTTTTGCGACACGTATTTTGGCTAGATGGAGACGAATTTCAAGAAACCGAGAGATGTTTTTATTTAAAACGAGCTTACCTAAAAAATCCATTCTTAGATTTTACACAGCTGTTATAGTTTGAGAATTACAAGTGGCATTTTGAAGCCTATTTTTCATAATTTCGCCTCCTGAAAAGTAGGAAATTAGTTAAAACGTGTCATTGTTGTTTGTAACGTTTTCTATTTTGGGAAAGGTGTTGGAGTTCGAAATGGTGAGATGTAAAGGAAGTATAGTGCTATATATTTCATGCTACAAGAGTAGAGAGGGGTTGGTTGGCAAAACTAGTGTAGACAGTGTCTATTGAATGTAGTTTGAGCTCGATCGAAACTTAATGCAAAAGTCCTGAAGCTTTGATGAAAAGATTCTAATTGTAGTAGTCGGATGTATTGTTTCCTTTATTTGCATAAGTACTTCATGTATTCTTTATTCATATTTATTTTTGTCTAAATAGGAACGTATTTTCGAACTTGGGATTCACTGTACAATGCCCTGGGATTCATGCCATTTAGACAAACTGTCTTTCCTCTAAGTGAACTCTGAATTCATCCTCAATGGTGCTCTGAGTCGCTTCCTGTGTTTTTCTCCCCGCCTCACACGACGATTTTTGCACTGAAGGCTGTTGCTCGCTTAGCCTTTATCCTCTCAAGTTTAGTCAGAAAGTCATTTGTTTTCTATCATTTTCTTGAACCGACTCCATAGCCCAATGGTATTTTCTCTCTTGCTTGTCCTGCTATCCCTTTTAAAACAAAAATAAACTTGTCCTGTTGCAAAATCTGACCTCTGTGCATTTATTGATGAAATATTTGAGTTATTACCAGTCATTAGACATATGAGAGAGCCCTCTCTGGTTGTATAGGTCAGAATAAATCTAAAGTTGGTTGAAACAGTTACCTCGGGGCTTTCTTTAATACAGCCCAAAGAAATTACCGAGTGCTAATAGGGTCATAACATAGTACCCTCCTTCAAAAATCTTTGTCCTCAAAGCTTTGTAATTAAAGGCTTCACATGGGATGAAACCAAGTAATATGATTTTATTATGTTCCTTCTTTCTTCATTCCATTGATTATAATTTATCCATCCAAAATCAATTCTCTTCAGTGTTAATCCTTGGTGTCTAGTTGTTTCATAATTCTTTCCTTTGATTCCATGTATTTTTGTTGTAGATTCTCCAATTTGTAGTGGTTGTTGGTCTATCATAATAGCTTGTTGAAGAGTGGTTTTGTGATGCCTTGTTCCATGAATATTGAAAAGTATTCCATCTTCTTCCTTCTTAATGATGATATCGACCTTCTTGTCTTCCTTGAAATCTTTCATGGTAATGAGGGTGTCGATATGGATTCACATTTGGCAGTTTTTCTTCATTTTGCACACCCATTTCATCTATCTTCTTTTCATAGACAACGAAATCCTCTATCCTCTTTTCTTGGTCCTTGATTATTTTAACCTTGAAGATAATACCATCATATTTGGCATGTACACCTCTAGATGAAGTTTAACTTCTTCAAGTATCTTCTGGTGACCTTCTTGAGTCTTGTCTTCTTTCTCCTTTTGGAGCTGCAATGTCACCCAATTTATCAAATTCTAACGTCCTTCTTGAATTATGGATTGCATTTATGATTTTACCTCATCAATATTTAGGTCTTTCTCAACCTTCTTGCAAATTTCCTCTTCAAATATTTTGGTAGATTCTTCATCCAAGATCCTCGTTTCTTCTTGATTTTGATAATTCTTCTTTTCTTCTTTCAATATTTTAACCTCATCCAGTATTTTTTTTTATTATGGTTTCATAATCTACATAAATCTTCATCTTTCTTTTTCAATTCTTCCCTTGAATAATCCTTTTCCCATTTTTCTTTGCTACTCTTTTCTTTCTTTAGGTTCTTAACCTCCTTAATGAGTGATTCATCAAGGGATTGCATCTTGATGAACACATTATGTTCTTTGTAATACAATTTCTTAGCTCCTCATTACCTTTTTTCAATTTGGAGACATTTTCTTTTTATTCCTTTAACTCCTCTTGGATTTTATACATCTCCTCCCTTTTTATATCCTTAATCCATTTATTTGAGAAGAGTTCTTCAAAATTTTCCCATGTGGGGGAGTCTCATCAAGGCTATCCCACCACTTAAAAGCTTCATCCCTAAAGTAAAATACTACCTTCAAGGGACTTAAATTATTTTCCTTTATCATCCCCAACCATTATCTGAGATTGATTTCATCTTTATCTTCATCTCTGCTAAAGCTAGGTATTGCCATTGATTCTTAGTTGAGGTATAACCCAAACATCAACTTAAAACGTCAATATATTAGTAACAATGATATAAATTAGTTATAATCCTTGTTCCAATATAATCTTCTATGTTTTCCCTTTCCAATGGCTTTTAAATCATCTCAATCAGACATTCCAATCAAAAGTTATGATAGTTTTAAGTAAACATACCTTTGAAACCCTAAATTGGAGTCTGTCCACCTGACCGACCTTCCTTCTGATGTATTTTTGAAATTTCATCCCTTATGAGTACGAAATTGTGACTTGTATTAATCTAAAGTTTCTTCTCTGAAATTCCATAGGTCTGACCAAAATTGGATGTGCCAAGTGAAAGTTAGGGTAACTTTCCCAAACCTTGCTGATTTTTGGCCTTTCCGAGAGAACAAACTTATACAGAATGCCACACACCCAATATTCAATACCAGATTTTGAAATTCACATCCAAAATATTACATCCGTTCCTATTTCCAATGCAACTAGTATCACTAAATTTGGATCCTCTATAAATAATATATGATCATTTTACCCAGAACACTTGTTTGAGACTAGTTGTAGGACTAGTAAAAAACCCCTATCTTCCATAGGGTGTATCTCTGAAAGTATAACGAACCAAAAGATGAAATTTGTACCACAGATACCTTTATATGTCTTATAAACATCCTCCAAGTTTTAATTTTTGAAATGGCCCTGAAAAAACGTTATAGAAAAAATGCCAAGATGACTTTCTTGAGGAAGAAAAACCCTAGGATCAATGCTCTGATACCAAATGTAAGGTACCAAATGCTTAAAATATAATAACAGAGAAGAAGTACAAAACATGTACAAAATGTGAGTGTGGATCAAAACTCCAAGATAGATAAGTTACACAATGACTCCTTAAAGAATAAGAGAACTTCCTCCACATAACCAAATACATTCATACATCACAATTCACATGTGTACACTAATAAATACATGATCTCTATATATACCTATTCACACCTACACATAAGGCCCCTTTACTATTAAGCCGACCCTATTTCATATATATTTTCACATTACATGTACATTTAGCCCCATATATGCCCCCCCTTTGGGTCATATCATACACATTAATCCCATATATACCCCCATTGGGTCATAACAAATTTTGTCAAATACATACTCTACAACTTGTAAATTCTTCCTCGGTGTGCTGGTTTCTGGCCCATATATCCACGATGTTGTAACCTTTTCTTTGGTTTCTAGAATCATTAAGGAAGCACATGAGAAGGAAAGCACATCTATGCTTGGCATTACTGCAAAGGAAAATGAAATTTGAAAGGAGACCATATGAATATGGAAGGAAAATTAATTGCAATTTTATGAAATGTTGGAAGGACCAGTTGAAGTTATAGTTGGGTGAAAAATAGAGTGGACTCTAGAGGAGTCTATATGAATTTGAAGACACATAAATACGACATTACAGTGGGTTAAAATGATGATTGATGAAGTCAATACTAAGACCAAATTGGCCAAAGATGAAAGAGTGGTTAATAAGATAAAAGTCTTCAATAGGTTTTCATAGCACAAAGAAAAAGATAAAAGTCTTCAATAGGTTTTCACTTCAAATGCTAAGGGATTCCCCCCAATCCAACCATGTGAGTACAAATGAGGAAGTGCATATCTCTATTCATAGAGTGATGCTCACCTTCCTTTACAATAAAATAATAATATCTTATGAAAGATCCTAGAATTTAGGATAATAAAAGTAAAGTACAATTCTTGTACCACT
>JASDQU010306124.1:59048-71104 GCA_032191745.1 Picea mariana
TGCCCACAGGTACCCAAACATGGGGTGGAGTTGGTTTCCAGCCGACGCCTCAATCCACTCTTAGTTGGCTGGTAACCAAAGAATCCTGGTAGTTGGTCGGTTGCCACTCTTGCCTCATACTACAAAATAATTTGCAAACACTTCCTCTCCCCCTTATATGAATTTATCTTTTGCAACACCCCATTTTGTATGATAGACAAAGCCATAAAAGTCATAAGAAATATTGAGGAATGGTATTTGATGGATCATGGTACCTATATAAGAATGTATGGTGCGATGAAACCACCCCACCTACTCCCTCGGTTTATTCCTGAAAAAACTTGTGCTTCAGGAGGTATCTTACCAGAAAGTCATACATGGGGTTGGAGGGATGCTATATAGATCAAATAAAGCAATTTGACCTCCACTACCTTTATACATTGGCAACTATTTCATTGAGAACACCAAGAAAGCTCAAACAAAAGTGGACATATTATTTTCCTACCACTTTGGAGAGGAAATATTTAGGAGGAATGACCCTAAGAATATCGTTAAAGAGCACTTCAATAGAATTAGGGTCCCGTATGAATACACCACTGAATTCTGGAAAGAAGAGGAGGTGTATCAAAATGCCATAACTTACAATGAAGTCATTTTCAACAGGCGTGGCCAGCCAAAAGGAAGGATAGTTGACAAAGAAGCAAAAAGAGAAGCAACCAGAAAAGATATAGAACAAGATGAAGCTAAGAGATATTCTCCCATATCTATCTCAACTCATTCAAGATCCGCTGAAGAGGAGGAAGAAGCATCAATAGATAAAAAGAGAAGAGACAAAGAGAAGGTGATGAAAAATAAGAAAGATGCTAAAAAGAAACAAAAAATCGAAGTCGACAAAGCAAAGGCCAGAGCAGAAGATGAAGCGAAAGTTAATGCTAAATCTAAAGAAAAAATCATTGCAGAAAAAGAAAAGGAGTTGGCAGAACCGACAAGAGTAGCAACAAATTAATGGAGAAGGCGGAAAAAGAAGTAGCGGATAAAGCTGCTAAAGAATAAAGATAGAGGAAGAATGCAGAGAACATAGATGGTGAAACCCACTCGATGGACTTGGATATCCCAAGAATGTCCGTTGTAGGTACATAAGCAGAGACAACGAACAATGGTTTAGGTCTGAGGCCTTGTGAGCCTTTTCAAACAACAGAAGTGTTGGATCTAAGAATCTTCACATACGATAGTAAAACTGATAGAATTGTTCAAGAAAGAGTTAAAAAGGTGCCAATGATAGAAGAGCCCCTATATCAGTGGTTATTCAAGTCCCCGTCACAGGAGATTTCAGAGAACACCTCGTGGCAACAACTAAGTCTGATTCTGCATTTATGGATGCAACCATAGACAATATACAAAGGCTATGCCAACAAAATCAAGAGAAAGAGGCGAGGATTAGGGAACTAGAAGAAAGAATTTATCAAGTAAAGATCGATGAAAGAAGTCTCCTCAACTTTAAGGCTAGTGTGGAAAGAGTTAGGAATGATTTGGAAGGTTCCATCATTGAATTGTATGCCAATCTACACCTCTTCCAAATTGCGGCTGGAATAGTCATGGACCAAAACAACCAGATACAAGTGAAGTTGACACAGTACAACACTATTCGTGAAGGTATAACTGTCATTGATACATCGATAGCGGAGAATAATGATGCACCTCTTGAGCTATACAGACCCTCAAAATTAACGAGAAAGACAAATTTGTATGCATTAGATCATTTCCAGGAGATAGGGAAAAGAGAAGATAAAGAAGTAACTAAGGTGATGAAAGTATGTTCAAGGAATCACAAAGCTACCCAAGAACTGATAAGGAATGGTCATCTCCCAAGATTAGATAAACTTGGAATAATTTGGTCACAAAAGAATTGGTGAATGCAGTCCAGGACAACACGAGTTGAAGGAAACAAATAATCGAAGCAAAAACCTTTGTGTCCACTGATCTTATTTACCAACATCTGCTACACCCAGTGAAGCTTCACACTATGGTACAAGATTTTATGAGAAGGATATGAGTTCCCTTGATGACAAGATCACCATGAACGATGCAACACTGGAACAACTAACATACATGAGAATTTAGTCACTTTATGACCAGTTGGAAGTTTGGATAACTTATATCCAAAGAAAAAGTTCATAAGGAAAGGAAAAAAATGACTATTGTTCTCACGTCCTCTTCCTAACCACTTCAAATTTTGTAATTTCTGCCACTTGTCATTAAGAAAGAGAAGATGAACAATTTTATAACTACCTCTTCAAGAAGAAGATGAAAGGACACATAGGATTTATTATCTTTTTGTATAAAATAAGATAGAATATCCTTTGAATATATTTTTTTGGCTTTTCAAGCATTGTATAGACCCAATAACTTTTTCGAGAATTTATACACTGTTAATGAATATTGGGAAGCCCTGAGAGACAACATATTATAGAAGGAATTCTATGTAGAAATGGATCGAAGCTTTGCACTACTTCAAGTGAAGATAACTATTGTTTTTATGGACTGTGAGAATGTTTGTTTGTTGTAGACTGATTCTCATACAATCTTTGTCATTCTATAGTTATTGATGTTTCTTTGAATATTTCAATGCCTTGAGATTCGTGGGTTGTTATTGTATATATTTTTGTGATCTAGACTAATATGATTATATACATTTGTATGCACTTGTATCCAATCTCTCTTTTGTTACAACTAACTATATAAAAGTTGTGTAAGATTTTGGTTGCATTGATAACTCACCGGTTACTCTAGTCTGCTCCTAGCTAGGATAGGTTATCATAGATTAGCGATATATTAGTTATATCTTCATACATAGTATTTATCTACATCTTTGCGTTGCATCTTCACCATCCATTCGCTTCATCGATACACTGAGCTTTAACCGATAAGAAAAGCAAAAAACAACAACAAATGGCAATCGAGCCAAATTCCAAATGGGACTCCTAATCCAAACGACGTATTGTCTAGTTGGGACCCTATACCGGGGAATACCCCTTGCTATCGTTGGGAGAAGTTGAACCCGTCAACAAAATTGGCACTAGAAGGAGGGCCATGTTTTATGGCTTACATACATGAGTTAAACAATAACCGAAAACAGTCTTCAACGAGCAATCCCAACTCTCAACCTACCTTGTTCCCTCGGGTCAAGTCTGAACAAGAAGTTACCTATGAGAACTCAAAGCCTAATTTTAGAAGTCCCTCTCATAGTCCTGAAATACATACTGAGACTTGGTTTCACATACCACAAGAAGAGCTTCACAAAACCCATATAATTACACGTGCTTACGCAAAATTTCTTGGAAAATTATCTACAACCTCTGAAATCCCTAGGAGAAAAGCGACCCGTTTAAACCTCCTGACCCGTGTAAACGTCCTAACACAGATCCTTATTTTTACATTGACTCTGTAGATGACCTTATTGAAACCGCATTACAAGAAGTCCCAATACCTTTGAGCAGAGTTGTGCGTTTCCTTATCAAACCTGAAGGAGAACTTGAAGGTGAACAACCAAAAATCACCATAGAACAACTAATGGGAGAAAACATGATCCACAAAGAAATTATACCGTGATGGAGAGCCCAAGGATATCTCAATCTGGCTGGAAAACTTCATGAAATGCCAAACAAGTTTGATAAACTCCTACCAAAATTCGACCTAGACAAACCCAGATCCCCGGAAGATCATGTTAATAATTTATTTTTAGCCATACATCTTCTAAGTGAACTAGGATCCATTAGAATGGACAAAAGTGAAAGAGTAAAATATTTTAACCAAATATTTCTTAATGTCTTGATTAATTTTCCTCATGATGTCGCTCCCGCTCAATCATTAGCTATTGAATATTACACAACTTCTTTAACCCCCTCCATAGGGATGTTTGTAGAATGATCAAATAGAAATACACTAGCATTAAACTTTGATGAAGATGAGACTATGGAAAGATAGTTATCTACATATGATCAACATCCATGTTACGAGGAAACTTAGTTTTCTCGAAAGAAACCACTACTATTAAATAAAACTCTTGACATGGAGTTAAAGGATATCGATAATGTGGTCAAAATGGTTAAGAAGTTATCCAATGAAGTTGTGGACCTTAAAAATAATGTTGGTGAAGGATCATTGAAGCCACGAAATTTCCTCCCATTCTTTAAGAAACCATACAACCCGCCACAACCACTTGAACCACCACACATGGATTTCAACTTAGATAGCTTCAGTAATGATGTTTTTTTCTTTTATCATCAACAAAATCACCCAGAACGAACATGCCCTCAATGGGTCAACTCTATGACCTTGGTGATAAACCAGTTACTATATCAACAAAGCTTGGATGACGAAAGCCATGCGAAAGCTCCTTCTGGTGTTGCCGATGAAATCCCCTTAGAATCAACTAATCCCTTTTGGGACTGGTGTGTAGAGTGAAACGATGAACAAATTGAGGAAATCCTTGTCGGATATTCATAGGTTGTTAAAGTCGTTGCTCCAAAAGGTTATAACTTACGCATCAAAGGTCCACTATCTAATATATCGTATTCCAAAGAAGATAACATTCCTATTAGGAAAATAACGACTCCCCTTTTCATCCAAAAAAAAAGTAATGCAGTCCCATAAAAAAGTAATAATAAAATTGACAAAAAAATTGTAGCAAACAAAGACAAACCAAGCACTTCTATTTCTGCTGAGAATAATGAAAAAAATAATGTGACACCAGGTAATGAAAAGGTGATTCGAGAACAAGCTAAGAACGATCCAAACTCACATGCCTTGGATTATAATTTAATCAAGGACATGAAGAAGATTAAAGCTAATATTTCCATGTTTGATATTTTCTCCATTCCACAACAATGTGAACTCCTACACGATGCTTTCAAACTCCATGACACTTAGATAGAAACTATCACGGCTACTAAGAGACTAATACCTAGAAGCAATGCGCAAGAGATACACAAAATGGAGATAGAAACATCTATGAACGCAACAAGCATAGGCGCCTTTTCAAAATCTCAGGTACCACCTTTTCTGCTTATGAAATTTTTAATTTCAATGTACACAACTATTTAGCAGATTCCAGTGCCTCTTCCAATATCATGCCTTTTTCCGTTTTCCAAAAAATAAATGTTGTCCCACAAATAATGAAAACCATGATCATCCAATTAGACATGATAGATGTTAAGGTAAAAGGATAACTCAGAGATGTTTTAATCAGATTGTCATCTGGCCCTAGAGTTCATCTGACTATAAACATAGTTGTGGTAGACATACCAGAGAGTTATGGTTTTTTGTTAAGCAGAGATTGGTGAACCAAACTTCAAGGTTATTTCTCTATTGATTGGTCTCATCTGTGGCTTCCTCATAGAGGAAAATCCAATAAGATCAGTGTAAAAAGTGAAGCACACATGAAGTACACATGAAGCACTCAATGATGAAATTGGAGGGTAAGAACGTGCCCATAAGATTTGCTCATTCTGTTTTGGGGAATTATTTTTTCAAAACTGATTATGGTTGTTACGAAGAAAAACCTTTTGAAATACCATCAAAATTACAATCATGCCTCTGCCCACAAATACATAATAGTGCCTGTCCAGTACTAACTAACTTAGGTTTTAGTTTGACTAACAAGACTAACATTCCTGACATGTGGACCATGTTCTTCGATGACTCTAAAACATAGGATGGATCCGGAATAGGTTGTGTCCTAATTGACCCGAGGTAAGGAAAAATGCTCATACCATGCCTTTTAGAGTTTGAATGCACCAACAACATTGTTGAATATGAATCCTTAGTGCAAGGCCTTAAAAATCTATTGAACTCAAGGTAAAATTCCTTAAAGTGTTTGGTGATTTTGAGATCATTGTTTGACAGGTAAGAAATACTATTCATTTCCTATCTCTGCATCTAAAGGCTTACGAGGAAGAGGTATGGAATATGATTTATTCATTTGATGCATTTAATATTATTTCTATATCTTGCGATAAAAATATAGATGCAGATATTTTGGCCAATGCAACATCTAGGTTTATGACTCTTGATGATGATTTTTCGATTGAAATGATGTTTAGGCATTTTGTACTAGACAATGTCACGAGTTGGAGAGTTTTTGACAATGATTTTCAGATTATCAACTTTCTTACTTGTTTGGACACATTCCAAGATTTAGTGATCCATGATGAGGTACATCAACAATAGTTGCAAACTTATCGAGAAGAAACTAACAAGGTGAAGACAAATTGTGTTCTGAAGAAAGTTTTGATTATTGAAAAATTATTTGATTTACAATCCAAGTTTAGGAGGCCAACTAATCTGAAGACCAAAAACTACACTATGATGCATTTCTTGGTCAATTTGGGAACATCTGAGCAACCTAAATATGTTAACTTGGGCACCTGTTGTTCATATTCAGAAAAGTACACATTGACATAATTATTCAAGAAATATCGAGATGTTTTTTCCTGGACGTATGATGACTTGAAGACGTATGATACACAGATTATACAACATGTGATCCTGATCCGGATTTATTTTCGGAACAAAATGAAAGAAGAGAAATTACAATGAAATACTCATGAAAATTTCTAGAAACAGAGAAATAGAACAATACTTGATTTATATTAATGAGAGAATTGTAGAGAGACTGTAAAAATAGTGAGTGCAAGACTCGCTAGAATGATGGCAGCTTTATCTCTGAGAAGAGATGTGACAACTACACTCATTTTCCAAAAGATCATTATAATGAGGCTCTAATGGCCTTTTTATTATAAACCAGAATTCCAAAACCCTAGACATCCAAAAACCTAACCCTAGGAGATGAAACGCCAAAAGTCATGTGGGCCCTGTTTGGGTAAGTTAGTACATTAACTTCCCGAGGTTGTAAATTTTGCATACGATATTTGTTTTAGGTGCGTGATAGCCCGTTGGAAAGGTATTTTTGAGAAATACTCATTACATCGTCAAAATCTAACTCTGTCTATAGTTTGACTGTGGTGAGCCAAAAAACACTATTTAGAGGCCCAAAATGGCCCTGGAAGTACAACAAGATGTGCTAACATGAAAACATACAAAATAAGCCAGTTGGATTAGGTGGGAGGCCACTGGTATCCACTTGGAAGATGAGTAGGGCTTCAGACAACCCCAAAAGTGTAGAACCCACAATTACAAAGAAGTACAAAAGATTGTGTTGCACTAAAAACTGACAAGAGGATCCAGTTGGAATAGGTGGGTGGCCACCAATATCCACTTGGATCAGATCCCCATCAAAGAAGGGATCAAGCTGTTCTAGAAAAAGATTATAAAGATACATATTACTCTCGAACCTCTAATATATAAGGAACTCAAGAATTTATTGGATTCCCAAATCATTTTAAAGTGAGACATTCGAATTGGGTCTCTAATATGGTTCACATAAGAGAAAAGTCGGGAGAAATAAGAATCCGTATAGGTTTTATGTAATCTCAATCGTGCTTTCGACAAAGATAAATACCTAGTTCCCCCAATGGAACAAATCCTACAACTCGTCTCTGGATCTCATCTATTCTCTCTATTAGACAGATTTTCGGGATACAACCAAGTTCTCATGGCAGAACTAGACCAATTAAAAACCACTTTCCTAACTAAATGGGGAACTTATTCTTATAGACGGATGCCCTTTGGCATTATGAATGTGATAACTACCTTTCAGAGGGAAATGGGCATTGATTTCAAAGGATTAATCGGTCAAAGCATGGTGTTTTACCTTGAGGATGTCACCGTTTATTCTAAGAAAAGAGAAGACCACCCAAAACATTTGAGACCGATTTTTGAATGGTGCAGAAAATATGGGATTTCTCTTAATCCCAAGAAAACTATATTCATTGTTTCAGAAAGTATTTTATTAGGACACATTATTTCTAAAGATGGGATTCTGGTGGATCCAAAAAGAAACAAATCCATTCTACAAATTTCTCCACCGCACATCAAGAGGTCCATGTAATCATTCTTCGACATAATCAATTTGGTAAGAATATTTGTTCCAGATTTTGCTGAAATTTTGAAACCATTACAAAAGATGATTAAAAAGGATGTGAAGTTCAAATCGAACATTTGAAAACATTAAAATCTCTATATCCAATGCACCATCTCTTTGAAGTCCTGATTTCTCCAAATATTTCCTACTATACATATTCGCGTCCGATCACTCATTAGCAGCAGTGCTCATGCAAAAGGATGAACAAGAAGATGAATACCTTGTCGTGTTTATGAGCACTGGGTTACAAGGTGTTGAAATGAATTATCCTCTGGTGAACAAGAAAGCCTTTGCAACCCATAAAGCGATCAAACAGTTCAGACCTTATATCCTCAAAAAACACACTAAAGTCATCGTCCCACACCCAGAAGTAAGGTCCATGTTTATTCAAAAATAGTTGGGTGAAAGACGATGGAATTGGATGGAAAATATACAAGAATATGACCTTGAATTCAAACCAACCAATATTGTGAAAGGTCAAGGATTGTGTAAATTAGTGACGTAAGTAGTTGACGTTGAAGAACAAGAGGACGATGGTTGGCAAGATGAACCTATAATGTATACTCAAAAGATTCCATATGTCCCAACCATTGAAGGATCATGTTACAATGATCTTAAATATTATCTCTAGCATGGAACTACTCCATATCATCTCAATTCTTAGAAAAAAAGAGCGCTATGACTAAAATATTTACATTATCAACTATTACATGGTATCTCGTTCAGAAAGAATTACAACGGAGTGTTACTCAGATGCCTCAAAAGGAAAAATGTTGATAATGTCTTGAAATATATGCACAATGGAACGACTGGTGGTCATTTTTCAGGAGACACAACATCCCATAAAGTGATGAGAGTAGGATACTACTAGCCCACACTCTTCAAGGATGCTCATGCATATTCAAGGATCTGTGAAGCATGTCAAAAGGTTGCGGGGAGGGAACATAAAGCTTCTCTTCTTTTAGGACCTGTAGCAGTGGAAGAACCCTTTAAGAAGTGGGGCCTAGATATCATTGGTGAGATAAATACTCATTCATCCAAGCAACACAGGTATATTCTGACCCCTATTGATTATTTCACACATTTGATTGAAGCAATACCTTTAGTCAAAGTGAATGAGTAAGTAATAATATTTTTCTTGAGAAACACATTATCACGAGGTTTGGAATTCCCAACTCTTTAGTATTTGATAATGCTACTTACTTTTCATCCTTGAAATTATCTGAGTATGCATTGGAAAAGGGGATTATTTTAAAATACTCAGCCAATTAGTATCCCCAAGGAAACAACTTAGCAGAATATACAAACAAGAACATCATCCATATCCTTAAATGATCTGTAGTTGATCACTAGAGAAATTGGCACAATGCATTACAAAATGCTCTTTGGGCGGATCATGTCACTCCCAAAGATTCCATCAGAACTTCACCTTACTTTCTTGTGTATGGGAAAGAATCCATTCTACCCTCAAACATCTATCTACCTTCCCTCTAACTTACACAATAGTCTAGAGGTAGAGAATGCCCTATCATCCAAAGTCATATCGATATCTTGCTGAACCTCGAGAAAATACGTGAAAAAACCAAAAGCAAGTTTGAAGCTCACCAAAAAACAATAAAATGTTGGTTTGATAAGAAGTCTGCAGGTGAGAAAGAGTTCCAAGTTGGGGAATTAGTCTTAAAATGGGACAAGCCACATGAATATAAAGGGAAACATTCAAAAGTTGAACAACTTTGGCTTGGTCCCTACCTCATTAAAGAAAAAATGGGCCAAGGAACTTTTTGATTACAAAACCTTCAGGGGTAAGTCAACTCTCTCCCTGTAAATGGTCAAGTCCTTAAGCACTATATGAGTTATCCATTTAGGGTGTTGATCACTTGTACATAAATAAATCTTGATTCTTTTGTTCATTTGATTTTTCTTCTCTAGTTAGTTTGGTTTTCTTAATCTATTTGATTACTAGCATTTTTATTTTATCCTTCTTGATGACTGCCTTTGTAATTTTGAAGTTCTCACAACTTAGTGCAAGTCACATGTCTAAGCATAGCACATACGGTTCAGATAGCCAAAACATATATGTAATACGATGTCAAGTCTACATATCCTCCCAGACATGTAAGCCCATTACACACTATCACAAGTCAAGGTCTGGTGGAGGAACATAGCTTATCAATATGGAGGGACACTAAGAAATCAAAGAGTCATGAGATTGCACTGAAAAACCGATTGCCATATTATATGAGCTAAATGAAAATGATCTAGATGAAATGTTCATAGTATAATAAAAATCGGGATTCAAGAAGCTTTCTCATCCATAATCAAGTTAGAAGATCTCACCATCATAGGTGTCATCCTTAGTACCTTTAAAGGTTAACTAGAATTCCCCCATCCTCCCATCTCTCTAAATAAAAGAGAATGTAACAGGTAAAGGCTTGGGGAAAGGATTTCCATATCACATAGGACATGCAATTATCTTCGTTGGGACTATGGATGCTCGCTAATAGTGGAGCAAGGCTTGTGACACTAGGGTGACTCCGACGTGGCTATGGATGCTCGCTGGAAGTGGAGAAACACTAGAGAAATGCACTATGACTTGTATCCTTAGTATTCTTGATGTTTCATTTCTATTATACTACCTACATATTCCTTTTTAGCCATTTACCATGTGATTGGATATGAATTTGAAAGAAATCTATTAATCAGAAAAAATATCACCCCTGTTTGAATCACCTCAGTCTTTTCAATATGCAAGTTATGCAACCTATCTTTTCTCTCTTATGATTTTTGTATGATGGAGCAATTTTCCTAAATTATTTGTAGACATCATCTTACAGATATCCAAGGCTTCGCCCAATGTGTCACCATTTGTTGTGACATGCACTACAACCCTCCTTTTTTGTTTGATCCTTTTTATCTCCCTAAACATGGAGCCCCTTTATCTTTTGAGCCTAAGAGAAAGCCTCATAAGTATCCCTCTCCATCTCAATATTCTTTTGATAACTCATGTTTCACTTGAAACAACAAAAGTCATTAATACTTGGTGTTACAATCCAAATTTGAAATCGACAGAGTTACTTCAAACTCCTTCGAACAACTCGAAAGATTTCTTGTCTTTTGCTCCGATACAAGATGTTATCACAGAGAAGGTGGAAAAAGAAGCAATGGATACAGTTGTTGAAGAATAAAGACAGAGGAAGAATTCAAAGAGCAAAGACAATGACACACAACCGATGGACTTGGATATCCCAAGAACATCCGATGCATGTACATAATCATAAACAATGAACAATGGTTTAGGCCTTGAGCCATGGGAGCCTTTTCAACCAATAGAAGTGTTGGATCTAAGAAGCTTCACATACGATAATAAAATCGATAGAATTGTGTAAGAAAGAGTTAAAAAGGTACCAGTGATAGAAGAAGACCCTATATCAATGGTTACTCAAGTCCCTGTCACAAGAGATGTTAGAGAAGACCCCGTGGCAACAACTAAGGATGGTTATGCATTTATGGATGCAACCATAGACAATATACAAAGGCCATGCAAGCAAAATCAAGAGAAAGAGGCAAGGATCAAGGAACTAGAAGAAATACTTCAACAAGTAAAGATCGATGAAAGAAGTCTCCTCAACTTTATGGTCGGTGCGGAAAGAGTTAGGAATGATTTGGAAGGTGCTATCATTGACATGTATGCCAATATACACCTCTTCCAAAGTGCGACTACAATAGTCATGGACCAAAACAACTGGATACAAGTGAAGTTGACACAATACAATACTATCCATGAAGGTATAACTGAAATTAATACATGGATAGAAGAGAATCCTGATGCACCTCTTGAGCTATACAGAGCCTCAAAATCATTGAGAAAGACAGATCTATACACATTATATCATTGGCAAAAGATAGGGAAAAGAGTAGATAAATAAGTAACCAAGGTGATGGAAATATGTTCAAGGACTCACAAAGTTTCTTAGGAACTAATAAGGAATGGTCGTCTCCCAATATTAGATGAACTTGGGAGGAATTTGGTCACAAA
>JASDQU010306124.1:88548-110456 GCA_032191745.1 Picea mariana
CCTCGATCTACTTGAGGAACTATCGTATTTCTGCCAGCTCCTCCTAAATTCTATCCCTGTGGTGCATGACATTGTCAAAATACTTGGATATACAATCCTGAACCATTCGGTCTATCATCTCTGCATCATCCTCCGTGATCATGTAATCTAGGGGTGTTCTCTGTGCCTTCATTTTATTCCATGCACCTCCCATATGAGTGGTTGGTCTCTTATTCAGGATTGGTTCTTATGGTTTGGGGCTTGGTGTAGTCCCCTGCGCTTCCTCAACCTATTTCTATTGCTCTTGAGTCGGCTGTGTATTGTTCTTCTTCCCCTTCTAGGTCCTTGTTTTAGATATCCATTTGTTGGTTTGTTTTGTTTTCGTCTGGCCTGTCCTTCACTTCTTGGGCACTGGGACTTCCTAAGGTTGTGTTTCTTCTTTCCCTATTTCTTATTCTACTGTCTTTGAGGGTATTTCTTGGGTGAGGACTAAAATATTGCATTCGTCCTCCCAATCTTTGATGACCATATCAATTTCACCTTCGGTGATACAATAGTGCATTTGTAGCCACTTCTTATTAGGGTCCTTTCACGCCTGTATCCACATTGTGTGTCGTGTGGCCTTGAAGTTGGCGATGTCCCAGTACTATGCGACAGCTTGTGGTGTTATTCTCCACATGTTGGAGATGGCCTCATGTAGGTCACAAAGGTATCCTTTGAATACAATTGCATTCGTTTTATTTCTATTATCAGTCGACGTGACGCCAAGTGATAAATACCTCGCTCCACAATTTGGCATGGGTCTGGTGCCGAAAAATGTGTAACTGGGTTCCTTCCATCCCATGATGGCTATCAACATGAGAAGCCATTAATAATGAAACTATTTTTCTATATCATGTGCATCATGGAAGTCATTGATCCGGATTATTTTCGGCACGAAATGAGAGCGGAGATATAATAAAGAAATGCACAGAGATATCGTGTATATCCATTAATATAACAGAAATATATCAGAGATGCAACCATAAACACAGAGATACAGTAATACACAATTTCTATTAATGAAAGAAATGTACAGAGACTGTAAAAATACAGAGTGAAAGACTCGCTAGAATGGTGGTAGCTTATCTCTGAGAAGAGATGTGACAGCTACTTGCATTCACAAGAAGATGGTTACAATGAGGCTCTGGAGGCCTTTTTACAATAATCAGGACTTCCAAAAGTCCTAGACATCCAAAAACCTAACCCTAGGAGATGAAGCGCCAAAAGTCATGTGGGCCTCGTTTGGGTAAGTTGGTGCATCAACTTCCCGGGGTCGTAACTTTTGCATACGATCTCCGTTTTAGGTGTGTGATAGCTCGTTGGAAAGGTATCGTCGAGGAGATTCATTTTGGGGGCTCAATCATGCCTTCGACTGTCATTGAGAACCTTGATCTCAAAAAANGAATCTCCTCGACGATACCTTTCCAACGAGGAGATTCATTTTGGGGGCTCAATTATGCCTTAAACTATCATTGAGAACCTCGATCTCGAAAAAACTTCATTTAGGCCCTCAAAATGGCCCCGGAAGTGAAAACCTGCTAAAAATAGTAAATTGCCAAAATGGCCAGAAAACTGTTTTAAGCCATTTGGCAAAGGTGGGTGGCCCCCGATATCCACCTGGATCAAACCAGCTGCTCCTCCCTGTCAATATCCATGTGGAACACTCTGTATCCCACAAAAGTATTCTTCTTTTTATAAGGTTCTAACTTTGTCTTCTTCACCTTTGGTATATGGATGTATACTGTCATGTATATAACTCCATGTCGGGATAGCATGCTCCATGTATCAAACTAGAGACCATCTAATATATTTCCTCTTGCAACCATCACTATATATCCCTCTCATATCTATCATCTATTACCTATCCAGAACAAGCGCAATAACAAAAAATAGAAGACAAGAACAATATTATTATGATAAGGAAATATGAACAAGAATAAAAAATGGGAAACATGAACAACACTTTTCCAATGTTGTTAGCAATCATTCCTCCATGGTAACTCACCTGGGACAAAGACAACAACCAAGAGTATCTTCTAGAAGAGATCAATTTCAACTTGTAAATAAGTGCATCATTAGTACTTAACAATGAGATTTTACATAATGGTAATTGTACTAACAATATTCAAAACATTTGATAGAAAAAGTACTTAGCAATAATAGATCTCTAAAGATTGTTGTCCTAATTACAATATTTATTTAATATGCAGGAATAAAAATACCAAACCTAATATGAAAACTTGGAGTCTTAATTGCTAGGGAGGGTGTGCTATTCCTATGAATGCACTAAATCCAATAATCCCTTTAGGTCATTCCTTGGACAAAGTCCCTTGTACATCCCCTGCAAACACCCTCATACTCTGCTAAATGATATAACTTGGAAACATATATAAGTGCATACCTCTGAAATTTGTAGCACCATCCAACTTGTTTTCTAATCTCAAGGTTTGCACAACTAGCAACTGCAACTTGCAACTGGAAATTGCAACTACAACTGCAACTGCAACTGGAAACTACAACTTCAAATGCAACTGCAACTGTATAATGGAAATATTTCAACTAGCTCTTAAACCATGTTGATGTTTAATATGATTCTCATATCTTGATAGTTATTGCCGTATGATTAATAACAAGATTCACTTTCATACAACAATTATCATAGAATCAATATACACTGAAAAATCTCAACTATAACAATGCAATGAAAATAACAAGATCTAAAAACATTAACCATGCACAATAGACACAAGAACACATGAGTTTATCTCGGGAAACCAAAACTTGGGATAAAACCCAACAACATTTCTTTAGAAGAATTTAGTCCAAGATATTACCAGTACATCACCATCAATATCCAAAATACCATACATAGAATATCCTACCCAAGGCTAGAATCACAAAGACCTATCTCCTCATTAATATGAACAAGAATAACCAAGAAAGAGCTTCTCCAAGTGTGGTGCACTCTCCAAGATAAACAATAACCCAAAAATAGTGAAACTGCCAAAACTACAATTGCAACTGCCTTGTGCGCATTACAGAAGGAGCTGTTTAACTGTCAAAATGAAATAAGCTAGTCCTGTATTTATACTGATCTGGGTGCCAATATGGGTCTAACTTCGTATTTCTGGGTCTTCAATTTTATTATTTTTTTTCCTATGGGGCCAACTTCTCTTCTTGGGTCTTCAACTTCTTCCTGGGGCTTCTGTAATGGTGTAGATGGGTCTTCTTGTACTTTCTTGTGGAGAATGAATGCCTAAAGTTACAAATCTCCAACAATAAAGAGTTACATGACTAATTTTGGTCTACATATAAGACACAATCACCATCATAATCTCTTCCTTTACACAAGAACAACCCTGGCTTACATCTACATGGCCAAAAACCTCTAAAAGATTGATCTAAATATTGATTAACATGATACACTTACAACACACCTTATTTATAGGATTTATAGTATGTAAATCCCTAAATCATGACACCCAAACATAGTTAAATATCTACAAAGATCATAGTATGCAAGCCCTACAAATCTCAATATTCTATTACAGTTGACTTTAGTCAGTTTACCAGTTGACCTCTAGTCAGTCTTCAGTTGGTTTCCACTTGACCTCCCATCGACCACTTCGGATTCAACTTTCCCATTGATCACTTCAACTTATGAATTCTCAATAAATCACTTCGACCTTTGACTTAAACCATCGACTTGACTTGACTCGTCGATCGACTTATACTTAGTCGACAAACCTCGACTAGACAGTTGGATGATTGTTCTTTCACTGCAAAAAATATAAAAAACCAACATTATCCCACTCATTGTCTTCTTTGTCGATGCATGATAACATGAACATATGTTCACTAACCCAGATCAACAATGCCATTTCCTCTCTACACCAAGAGAACTTCAAAACACTCACAGACTTGGTCAAAGAGTTTGTTATGTTTTTGAACATGTCTACTTTCTTCAACAACACCTTGTTGCTTTCCACCATGTCTCTCACAAAATGGTATTGTACATCAATATGCTTCGTCCTGGAATGGTATCATGGGTTATTTTATAGAAATATTGTGCTTTGACTATCACAATTTATCTTCATAGATCTCTGCTCAAACCTGTTACATCCTCGCTATAATCCCCAATTTAGTAATGTATATGAAGATATTATATGTGGCTATGGGACAAGCAATGTAATATGTGAATTTTTATATCTAGATTTATAAATAAAAATATAATTCTAGCTACAAGTGGACATGGATAGATATATGGGGGATGAGTTATCCACTAGAGAAAATAAGTCTAAGGTTTTTTTTTATTAACGTGTTTAAATCCCAAACCTTTTTCTTGATTTTAATGTTTTGAGTGAACCTTATATTTTCCCTTGAGTGTAGAAGAGCCCAATCATTGAATACATGTAAGAGGGTGGGTGTGAGGAGTCACATCACACAGTTATTGGGGGCATGGGGTTGAGTATAATCATATCAGGGAAGAGTGTGTGTCAAGTAAGGAGGAAAAAGAAGATGAAATTTGTATGGGATAGGGGTAGAGTTTTCACAAGAAATTTTTGGGACACCAAGGAGGAGCAAAGTACTGGAGCTTGGAGGAAAAAATGGTGGAAATGTTAGCAATTGCTTGGAGTTGTTGAAGGCTGAAGAAGCAAGTTTTCATGCTTGTAGAAGAGGTAGGTTGTTAGGACTATAGAGTGAACTCCCCTTATGAGAGTTTTCACTAGAGAAGTAACCTTGTTGATGTTAGTTTTTCCTGGTAGCTGACGTCCTTGGATTCCCTAGCAGAGAGATTCCTATCCAACCTGTGCTGGAAGCCATGAAAAAAGAGTGGTACAATACGAGGGACTTCTTGCAAAGAAGGGGGTACATTCCTTAGGTCGGGTATGTTGAGAGGAAGAGAGTTGGAGGAGTTGGGATAGTTGTAGGAAAAACAAATGGGTTGTGGGAAAACTGAGTTGTGAGTGGACTATGAAGAGATCACTCTCTTTTGTGGATTCCTAGCTCCAGCTCGGGGCTGACTTACTATTTTGATTTGGAACAACAAGTATATGGTTGGGTGAAACATCTGTCCCTTGCAGCTGGTTGCACAAACTGTTATAAGAAAGATAAGTGTTTTATCTTGTGTCTGATTTATATTGATGGTTTATTTTTCTGTGTCAAATATGTTTTTAAAATGATTTAACTGTTGTTGAATGAGAGTATATTAGTTGCATTCATGTTTTAAATTATTGTTGTTAAACATATGGACATTTTTAACATGATACGTAGTAATTAAATTAATGGTATCGATGGTTTTTGTTATGGGTTTAGTAGTGGGGACATTACAGATTGGTATCAGAGCTCAAGGTTCAATATTGAGCTTGTATGGGCCACGAACCATGCAAATTTGGTAGAAATTCAATGTTGCATAGTTTAATGAGTGAAAAATTTGGGGAAATTTGTGAAAACAAAGTGAAATCCCCCAAATTTATGAATGAATTTGAGTTTAATTTCCCCTTAGAACCATCAAAGAGAGGTTTGATGGTGTCAAATTGTAGGTTGCAGAGTTAAATTTGGCTTGTGAAAGTCAGATTTCTCATTTTGATGGTGACTAAAGAGTTGGAAGATCAATGGACCATATCTTGTCAACATTAAGAATTGACGAACACGGTTCATTTTTAGGAATGATGGAGTTTGGAAAGGTTTGGAGAGTTTCTTAAACCGATGGCTAAGATCACTCTAATATCAAAGATTGATAGTTGAGATTCGTAGAAAGATTGAAAGAGATCATGGGGAAAAGTCTGTGAAGTTAAATTTGATAGGCTTGCTGATTCAGATTATTTTCGACACGAAATGAGATCGGAGATATAATAAAGAAATGCACAGATATATTGCAAGAGAGACAACAATATAACAGAGATATAGCGGAAATAACAAGAGTCACAGATATACAGTAATACACAATTTCTATTAACGAAATAAATGTACAGACACTGTAAAATACAGAGTGAAAGACTCGCTAGAATGGTGGTATCTTATCTCTGAGAAGAGATGTGACAGCTACTCGCATCCATGAGAAGATGATCATTACAATGAGGCTCTAAGGGCCTTTTTAACATAAGTAAAATCCAAAACCCTAACCCCGGAAGATGAAAAGCCAAAAGGTTTGTGGGCCCCGATGGGGGTAGTTGATACGTCAACCTACCAGGAGCGTAACTTTTGCATACGATCTCCATTTGGGGCGTTCAATAGCTCGTTGGAAAGATCTAACCAAGAACTACAAATTTTGGGTGAGCAACATCAGACTATGGATCTTATAGCATAGCATAACAAAGATTTACACTTGATATCAGTGTTTTTCGTTCACAAGTTCCCGAAGGCGAGTGAAGAGGATACACACTGCTCGACTCTACTAAGAATTAGACTAGACTCTCTCTCAATTTCCAAATGCCTAAATGAGAGGGGATGAGCCTTATTTATACAATTTTTATTAGGTTACCAGTTACTAAGAACTGGCAACTGCCGGTAACTAAATATTCCTTCAAGTGTATGGGGTAGCTGTGGACTACAGCTGTTATCTCGTCCCTTAGAGGCTCGGACATATGGGGACCCATACCGAATTTTTCGGAATGACCTGACAAAAGAAAATATTCGCAAATCTAATTATACGAATATAGATCACATGATTACACTGTGGAGTTTTACAGGAACGCACGGAACTGACGGGACACCACTGTCGGCCCGTTAGACATGAATAAATCATCTTTATTACAAATAGTGAGCACTAGGCCCATCATGCTTCCATACGGTTAATAATATTCAGCTACAGAATCAAAAGATTCGTCACTATCATAACCAAAGTGACTGCCTGGAGGAGAACTATGATCTTTTGAAAATGGAGAAATTCCGCTGAAACATTTGTAGAAAGGTGATCCTTGCATAGCAGGTATTAGCTCATCTTCTTCTACACATAAGTCACCAAAATATTCACTAGTAACCTTATAAGATGGAGGCTGAGATGGCTCTGTCTTTTCAAACTGCAACTTACTTCTTAAAAATGATAAATTGAAAACAAACCATCCTTCATGATGTGTAGCTTCTTCGATCTCTGCTCTGAACCATTGAATAAATGCTTCTTTACTTGTCCTAAAGAAATCAACATCTCTGAAACAATAGGTCCAGTATAAAATGTATAACCAACCAGACCACCAGATTGGAGTATCTTTAAATGTGGAGCATTCAAAGATTATCCAGCATGATCCATCATATTTAGTTTGTAGCATGATCTTGCAGTAATCCTCATAAGTAATGCAAGGTGTATACAACACAAAATAGACTTGACCTTGGAATGGTCCTCCAGACATTATACCTCTAGCCACATTCTGACTAAATCTGAAGTAACTATAATAAGAATGCTGATGGTTACAAGACTGTACTCAATTATTCAAAATATTTATGCATGCAGGGCTAGACTTAATACTGCAAACTAGACAATCAAAACAGTAACAATATTTACAATTATTACACACTAGGATCCATTTGAATCCCGGTGGAGGAGCATCCCTTATGCTCAAGGAGGATGAAGCCATTTGATTGTTTTGTCTTTGTATTTAGATGGAGTTGCTTCTCTAGTAAGCAGATCAACAACACAGTTGTCTTTACCAGGCTTGTAATGGATTTCAAAATCAAATCCGTCAAGCCATAAAATCCATCGCAGAATTATGTTGTTTCCCTGTTCCAACAGACGTTGATTAGATAACATTCCCTTCATATGCTTCAGATATGTTCTTACAACAAAATGTACAGGTTTTAGAAACAATCTGAACTTCTTAATGCCATTTTTGACAGCAATAATTTCTTTGTGAGAAGAAGGGTATCTTGACTCAGTATCACTGAAACATCCAAAAGTATATATACAAACTTCTTCCAATTTAGGACCATTTTTCTGCAACAATACTGCTGCCCAAGTATCATTTGAGGCATCAGTTTCAAGTATGAGCTGAAGAGTCATATCTGGAAGATACAATTTAGGGAGATTCTGGATCTTCTGCTTTATTATTTGAACAACTTGAGTCATTTTATAATTCCATGGTATAACCTTACTCAATCTCTTTTGGAGTATCCTAACATCCTTTGCTTGATTTTCATAGAATTGTCGGATATAGTTCAGACAACCAAGGAACCTTTGTAGCTGTTTCTGGTTAAGAATTTCATCAGGGAATTCTGAAAGCTTTTTCAGGATGTGATCTTGGATTTCTACTTCTCCTCTTGATAGTATTAATCCAAGATACTCAATCTTTGTCTGTGCCCAACAAAGCTTAGAACGGCTGAGCACTAATCCATGTTTGTACAAGAGGTCATAGACAACCTTCAAATGATGTACATGTGCTTTACAGTCTACAGAACAAACAAGTAAATCATCAATATATACAATTACAAAATTAAGATGCTTGAAGATATCGTCCATTCTTTTCTGGAACTTAGAAGGTGCATTCTTCAAGCCAAAGGGCATGACTTTCCATTGATACTGGCCATTTGGGACTACAAAAGCAGTTTTGTATCTATCTTTAGGAATTATCCCAATTTGCCAAAATCCACTTTTCAAATCAAACTTACTGAAAACATTACATTTCCCAATCTTTGAAAACAATATCTCTTTGGATGGTAAAGGAAACCTTATAGGGAGTAATGCATCATTTAAGGATCTATAGTTTATCACCATTCTGGGTTTTCCTCTTTTCTGTTCGCTGTGTTTGTTGACATAGAAAGAAGGGCAAGCCCAAGGGCTCCTACTTATCTCTATCAATTTTCTTTCTAAAAGCTCTGTAATCTCCTTTTGACAATATTCGCTTTCTGTAGGAGACATGTGGTTAGCAGAGGCTTTTTGTGGTTTTGGGATGTAATCTTCCTTATATGGCAGACTGACAAAATACTTTTCTCTGGTCCAAAAGGCATTTGGATAGTCTGATGTGCAATCAGATTCTATCTTCTCTTTGATATCCTTTATCATTTCCATACCATGCTTTTCAGCATGACCAACTATCTTTTGGATATGTATCAGACTGCTTGCAGATTTCTCAATTTGCTGGAAAGTTTGTTTCATTGTAATTCTTGTTTCATAACAAGACTTGCTGGGTACTTTGACTGTTTTTCCCAAAACTGTAATCTGTACAAAATTATTACCTATAACAAAAGGTAAACAATTATTTACAAAGTCTTTTCCTAAGAGTATATTTGCACCAGTGTCATAACAATAAAGTGTAACAGATACTTTTTCTTCCTGTATGAGTATGGGGAAATCTGGAGCAATATATTTGATCTTTATTTCAGATTTGTTGACAGCTCTGAATGAGATCTCTATGGGATGCCAATAATATGAGGGAATGGATCCATGCTTTGTACATGAATTCATTGCACCTGTATCTAGTTGTGCATCTAAGGTATATTGCAGATATCCTTGGACTTTGATATTTACAGGGATAACCAATCTATCATCTAAGCCATTTACTTGCTTAGACTCAAATGTTTCATTTTCTGAATCTTCATTGAACATCTCTCTTTCTGTTGGTTCATCTCGTTTTTTCTTGAGAAAGTTCAATTCTTCTTTCTCCAGCTTCAAGCTTTTCCATAAATCAACAACTAATGCTTCTTTTTCTTTGATTGTTTCTTCAAGGTGGAATATAGTATTGTCTAAGGATTCATCCTCTGAATGAGTTTCCTGAATAGATTGTGAAAACTTAACAATACCTTTTTCTCTAGACTCTTTTCTTTGTGCTGGGATAAAATCAGCATCTGTGGGTGTGTAATGTTGGATATTCACCAGGCTTGGCTGCTGGATCTTATCAATTTGGGCATTGAGACGAGCAATTTGAGAAGCATAGCATCTGGAAAGCTGAAATTGTCCAGGAGTAAGGACAGACATTTTATCTTGGAGATCTGACCTCTGTTTGAGTAAAGAATCGAGGTCGAGGTAGGGTGACATCATTTTTATGTCAAGAAAGTTTAAGGTTTCATCTATCTGAGAGAGTTCTGAGTCAGAATAAGAATCTTGGGTGTAGTGGGTGTCTTCTAGAAAGGAATCACTATCCTCAGTAAGGGATAAGTATTCACCATCTGAACGGTTTTCAACTAATTCCCATTCGGAAGGATCATAGCCAGATTGAAATAGATCCATGATTTTATGCTGGAATTTAGTCTTAGACCGCAGAGGACACTGAGAAGCCCAATGGCTAGGCTTTTTGCAGATAAAGCAGGATGATTGCTTTGCTTTATAATTCTGGGGCTGGCGTTTAAAATAGGATTTCTTTCTAGAATGACTGTTTCTATTGAATCTTTTAGGATATTTCTTTGAAAATCTTTTAGATTTGGGTTTACATTTAAAACAACCACAATCCTTTTTACAGGATCCTTTTCTATTCTTTTTCTGATTACAACCAAAGTGATATGTTTCTGCGAAAGTATCATAGATAGAAGAATCGAAACCTAATTGTTTCTCGATTGATTTTTCAGTCTTCTTTCGAAGACATTCCTTTTGCAGAGCCATAACAACATGCTCTTGCAGACCTGTTAGAGATAATTGAGCTATATCAATCTCATATTCTTCAAGTCTATCTCTAACGAGATTAGGTACTTTACCAGGCATAGAAGATAAGTATTTTCGTAAGTATGCTGGATTTTCTAGATCAGGTACCTTATATATTATATCTTGCATAGTACAAAAGAATTCTGGAAGTTGAGATATATGACATAATCTTTGACTCATAAATAAATCAGCAAAATGACTAGAGTCAATTTTTATATTTCCATAGAATTCATGTACTACTGCTTTAACAAGCTCTTTGATTGGATCATTGTTATTCAATAATTTTAGCTTGTCTTCTTCCCGAACTCTTTCCCACCAGAGTCCTAAATTTCCAGTAAATCCCCAAGTCAATCTTAAAGCTAGATCGCTCCAAGATACTTTATCTTTGAATATCAATTTCTGGGTTCTTGCCCATGAATGCCATTTATGGATTATCATCATAATTTCATTTTTTGATCTGCAATTAAAATTTGAGATTGGAGCAGATTCTATGTTTTCTTTAGAGAGTGAAGGATGTTCTCCAGTATTAGCAGGGTCAAAGGGGACTTTTTTGGAAGAACCATATTTGGCATTGCACCACTTTTCCCAAGCAGATTGAGAAAGCATTTCCACCTGCTTCATCTGATGATGATCTAGGTGCATTGGCTGAGGAACTTTCAGGCTCATCAATAGCTTTGATAAAAGGGACTAATGAGATTCTAGCTGTTGATGCTGACCTGATTTCATATTTTAATGCAGAAGATTGTTTCTTGACTAACTCTATCTTATTAACAACAATTTCCAGTACTTCAGCAATTCTGGCTAAGGCTGGATTTGGGACTTCTTTGGCGAGCTGTTTGAGAGTTAGTTGTTTTTTTTCTTCTTTGGAGCTTGAAGAACCAAACCATTTGAAAGAGACATTTCTTTCAATATCTTCATATTGTAGAGGGGAAGGAGTTTTAGTCTCCTCCACAAAAGAATATTTCAGACTAAAGACTGCAGTCTGAATTATTTCTAATTTCTCAAGAATCTTTTCTAGTTGAGACTTCATTTGTTCTTGATTATTCTCTAAAGAATCAATTTCTGAATGCAAACCATTCATATGTGTTTTAGTCTGTATCAAATCTTGCGCTATATCATCAATGTTTTGTGCAAGACAGACTGATTGGTAGTTTGCATAATTTTGTAGTCTCACTATATCTTGAGGAGGTTCTGCATCTGCTTTCCTATATTTTACAAAATCTAAGTCAGCTACCATATCATTTTTGAACGTAGGAATGTGATTTCCTGGTCCAAGACTTCTCTGTGGTAAGCTAGAATTTTTATCCCTATCACTTCTTGGCAAAGCAACATACATCGTTTTCATTATAGGGATGGCTAGATCTTGACATTCAGAACAGTTAGCATGTTGTCCACAATGTTCTGTTTTTTACTGGAATGTCCTAAAATTCTTAGGAGCAGATGGAACATGGGATAATTCTGTATTTACAGAGGGTTCAAAATTTTGCTCTTGAGTAGGGATATGCTTCTTGCAAAAATAACAATTCTTAGAACCTTTTTGATGGGTAAGCAAATGATTATCAAAAGCAGATCTATTTAGAACTGGTGTATATACAGGTGTTCTAGAGAAGGATGAGGAAGAAGGAGATGATCTGTTAGAGAATGAAGATCTTTTTTTTGTTGACTCAGAGCTACTGGTAGAAAGAGAAGACAATTGTCTTTCTAAATCTTGATGTCTTGTGCTCTGTGATCTTCCTATTCTTAATACATTTCTTCCAGATGCATTTTTCTCTATTTTGAGTTCTCTGGCCATAGGAGGCGATATCCTGGAAGAGATAGGTTCATATTCTGCAGACCATTCTTCCACAGTAGTAAGTTTAGAAAAACCTAGAGTAAGAGGAGTAACATTGCCGGGACCAACCACCACGCTTTCATTGGTAGTGCGCTGCAATAACTGAGGATTAAGGGCAGGCATAGTGGTAGAGACAAAATGTAGGCAAGTAGTGGTATGGAGTTGGGCAATTTCAGATGATTCAGCCATGTCAAAGCCTGAAAACTGTACATAGGCTTGTAGTAGAGTATTGATATAGGGATATGTAAGAGAAAATTGATATCTGGGAATGGCAGATGACCAGACTAGTCCATTATGTAACGGAGCTTGAAATCCGGAGATTAAGGCATTTGAGAAGGTATTATGCCTTGAATCAATTATGCAGTTTAGAACAGAAGTATCTAAACCTGGTCTTACTAAAGGATTGATCCCAAACTGAATGAGTCCCAGATGGACATATTTATATCCATGCTCTAATCCCCAATCAATATCAGATTGCTGAATAAGAGGAATTTGGTAAACGGATTGACCAAAAGAGAGTGGTACATTTTGAGAACAATATCTGATAAGGGTAGTAGCACGAAACTTGAACATAGGTAGATCATATATTTTAGATGGTTCAATCTCAGGCATTTTCCAATTAACATCAGGTTCATACTCCTGAGCTATCAATCTAGAATTATATAGAGATTTAGATGAAGAGGACTGACTGAGAAAATGCTTATACCACTTAGATGGTTTATACTTTACATCAGCAGACAAATCATAAGAAGACTTGTTATTTTGTGAAGCCATTGTCAACTACTGCAACTTCTGATAGTATACTTAAATATTGCAGGCAAGTAAATATATCAAGAGGTAAGATCTATCTTACTATGGGAAAAGGACTCTGCAACACTCCACGCCTTTGTTCGTCTTCAATGGCTGTCTTACGTATCCTACAACAATGGCTGGAAACCACAGTCAAGCAGATCACGTCCCTCAATACTTAGCATTTACACATCTCACAATCATATACTTCAGACACAAGGCTCGTATTCAATAAAAATCACTTCAGAACAAGCTTCTTTATATTCATCAACTGATCTCACAGATTACAATAAATGCATAGCAGTATGCATTCTAGACTTACAACATAAGCTATATCTACACAGAAAAGAAGGGCTTTTAGTCTTATGTCTTCCCGAAAGAAGATTAGACAGGCTCCTGGCTGACTGCTCAGGAAGAAACTAGCTTGACACAACACTTATGGGATCTACGATCCATGTTGCTCCCCATTTTCTCAAAAAAACATCGTTTAGGGCCTCAAAATGGCCCCGGAAGTTAAAAACTGCTAAAAATAGTAAATTACCAAAATTGCCAGAAACATGTTTTGGGCCAGTTGGAGAAGGTGGGTGGCCACTGATATCCACCTGGATCACTTGCGGGTCGCAAAAAAATCATATGGGAATGTAACTTGAAACTTAGTGGGAAAAATTCCATGAAGTTAAGCACGATAAGCTTGCAGGCTGCAGGTTGCAGAAAAATCCTGAGGGAATGTAACTTGACACTCCATGGGAAAAATTCTGCGAAGTTAAGCTCTATAGGCTTGCGGGTTGTCAGTCATGGAAAATCCTAAGGGAATGTAACTTGACACTCTGTGGGAAAAAGTCCGTGAAGTTAAGCCTGATAGGCTTGTAGGCTAAGGGTCGCGAAAAATACTAAGGGAATGTAACTTGACACTCTGTGGGAAAAATTCCACGAAGTTAAGCCCGATAGGATTGTAGGCTAAGGATCGCGAAAAATGCTAAGGGAATGTAAATTGACACTTTGCAGGAAAAAGTCCACAAATTTAAGCTCGATATGCTTGCGGGATGCAACTTGCAAAAAATCTTAATGATATGATAACTTGACACTCTGCGGGGAAAATCCCATGAAGATGTTGCTGATAGGCTTGTGGGTTGCGGGAGAACCTTATAACATGTCAATTTGACACTCCGATGGGAAGAGTCCACAAAGGAGATCCCGACAGGCTTGCAAAAGGTTTGGTCGATGGACGAGAATGATGAATTATGACATGGTTGAATCAAGGGATGACATGTGGAATCAACAAACATGTGTCATGCCATGTTAGCTAGATTTCCAAGCTTAGGTGTAGTTCGGATTAACATACTTTCATGGCAACAAATCAGTCAAATTCTATGAAAATGTTTCAGTTTTTTAAGGGTCATCAACTTGTAGAGGTGCTTTGAGGGCCTAAAAATAATTTTTAGGTAGTCGAAATCGAGAGAACTGTGTCTACTGTTGGTACACATAGTCTCTACTACTAGAATGATAGGTGCTATAATAAAATAACTTTGTAAGATATTTCCAATGAGCTATTCCATGTGAAAAACAAAGCTACGATGAGGAAGTTATAGCTGAAATAGTACAAGGTATAAATTAGATACCAGTTTACTTCCATAGGGCATAAATCCTTTCTCAGAAGTTAGTTTGAGGCACATGAGTAGTCTATGGAAATCCCATAGACAATAGAAGACATCCATGGGACTATAATTGTAATATGGTTACCTAAAATTGTATAGGATGGGAGAAAATACACCTGTAGTAGTAAGGGGAAAAAATGAGTAAACAATATAAACTTCCACATAACATAACTATCAGCTCAGAGCTTGGATTTGGAAAAATGAGAAGTCAATGGAAAGGTATTGAGGAGGGAAAGCTCTCAGAAATTAAAAATAAAGGATTTACAACAACAAAAACAGAGTAATGAGTGGAAATTGCAACTTGAGAAGGTTGTAACTTATCACTCAAAACTCAGAATGAGGCATGAGTACAACCAATGGAGAGTTGTTTAAGAGAGATGTGTCTAAAGAATCAAAATTTGGATTAGTGTGTTCTTCATAAATTGAAATGAAGAATGGCATATAACCTAATTAATAAAGTATTTTTCAATGTGCCTAATTATAACAACAATTTTTGTATGAACATTTATTGCATATTTAGAGGTACATGAGGGAAGATTTAGTTCCAATATGAGAACTAGAGATATGGAGGATGCCAAAGAGTCTTATAGACATGAATATGAGACTAGAGGGCTACATGTCAGCATGGGAAATGTTGATACTGAGTCCAATGGAAGAAGAAGCAAGGTAGAGCCTGTGGAGATGGATGAAACTATGAGAATCCTATAGAGAGAAGTGCATAGATATAGGGAAGATAATGAAAGGATGATGAAAGCTCAGGAGGAGCTGCTACAAATTCTGAATATGTTGCATATACAAGTCAACAAGGATTTTGTCTCAAAGAAAACATCTAATGCTAAACAAGTGGAAACATCCATATCCCATAGTAGAAGGGATGATCATAGGGATGGAAGGAATTCAAGTAGTGTGAGCATAAATCATCATTTTTCAGAGAAATCGACTAGAAGAGCTCATGCATATTCAGGAGAACAACCCTATTATAAGGCAGAGGAGAAGACTTGAGTAAGACATTTTGCAAGGTGAACTCAGGAAACTCATGCCATCGAATTTTGATGGAGAGCATAGAAAGGGGGAAGAGGCTGAAGCTTGGCTATTGGGAATGAGGAAATATTTCCAGCTGCATGAAACCAAAATTGCAACCTACTACCTTCAAGGAAAATAAACCATGTTGTGGGATCAACTTAAGTAGGCCAAGCACCTTGAGGAGAAGAAGGTATCGTGGAGACAGTTCAAGGGATATTTCCATTCAAAATACTTATCAAATCATTATCATGATAAGAATATGAAAGAGTTCTTTGAACTCAAATTGGGAAGCATGACAATGGAGGAATATGATAGGAGATTCTTTGAATTGGTTAAGTATGTTGGCTTCACAAAGGATGAGAAGGTTAAAATAAAAAGGTTTATGAGTGGGATACCTACTTTCTATAGTGATAAGATACATTGCGATAACCCTAGGAATTTGGAGTAGGACATAAGGAACACAAAGCATCTTTATGAGCAGAGTAGAGGGAGGGAAACTTTCGAAAAAACAAGGAATGATGAGATGAAGGGTGAGATGGAGCAAAGGAAGAAATGTTATAAGTGTAGATTTTAACCTTGTACAATAAATTATTGCAAACATATTCTTAATAAAAACAAAAAAGATAAAATGACACACACACACACACACACATTGCACATAGATTTTTACCCTAGAAACCCAAACTCGGAAAACCAATAACCTATTTAGAGTTGCACCTCTAATATTCTATTCATCATATCTTCATTGTTTACAATACAACACATATATAGGATCCCACGACATCCCAAATCCCTAATACATTGACTTGGATCAGTCAACAACCCTAATTCCTATGCCAGAAGTAGAAAACCATCGGCGAAAACCATGTGCTGAAAAGCCACTAAAAACATACACAAAAAACTAAAATAAAAATAAAATTGGGGGCTTTGCACCCGAAACCTCGCGCAAGGGGGCTCCCGCCCCCTGTAACACCATGTGCACCCAGTGCAATTCAGACACTAGATATAGTCATGCAAATAATATAAGACATACCCAACATTCTCCCACTTGTTGTTTTCTTTGCATACATGGGGTTACAAGGTTACATAGTCAACAATTCAGGGCAACAATGCCCATAGATACTCCACACCAAGATAACTTCTCAATACTCATAGATTTGTTTAATGAATCTGCAACATTCTTCAAAGTGTCGACCTTCATCAACAACATCATCTTTTCTTCAACTATGTCTCTCACAAAGTGATATTGAACATCAATATGTTTTGTATTTGAATGATAATATATGTTCTCCACCAAGAAGATTGCACTCTTATTTTCACAATCCATCCTTATGGCTTGTGTACTATCCCAATACCTAAACACAATCTCTATAACCATACTAATCCCTTTCTTGCATGAGTGGATGTCATGTATTCAACTTATGTAGTTGAGAGTGCCACTACAAACTGTCTTTTTCTCATTCAACTGGTTGCTCCTCTAAATAGGTTAAACACATACCCGCTTGTAGATCTTCTATGATCTAGATCTCTAGCCCAGTCTGCATCAACAAATCCATGTATTTCCAACACTCTGTACAATCCTGGTCTTTCTTGGTAGCACAATCCATAACTGGTAGTGCCACACAAATACCTGAAAACCCTCTTTACTGTTGTCCAATGCTCCATCCCTGGTTTTGACATATACCTGCTCAAAACTCCCACTGCATGCAATTTCCGGTCTAGTGCATACTATTTCATACATCAAACTTCCAACTACACTAGCATATGGAACACAAGACATGTCCTCTTCCTCTTCTCGTGTCTTGGGACATGTTGTGGAAAACATCAACCTCCCTTAAATTTTGAAAATTAGAGGGCCCCCATTTGAGTTTTGGAAGATTCGAAGGTATGGTTTGATGATCTTCCTTCTTTATTTGGTTTTGCGTACCTATTTGTATCAATTATTTTTAATTTTTCCCCATTAATTAATGTGTTGGAGATCTAATACCATCAATACACTATCATTAGTGAATTTCATGCCTACTTTTAACCTAATGATTATGTTACAGTGATGAGCTTGTTGTGTTATATGAACTTGTTGTCTCATCGCATTTTCTTCCACATACATGATTGCGTTGCTTGAGTCTTTTGACTTCTTGGTTGGTTAAGATGGTGTGTATGCTCATTAAAAAATAAGGTTATTGGTGTTTCTTTTCCATAGTATGATAGATCATGTCTTTGATGAAAAAGTTAAACCAAACATTAATGTGAAAAACTTGTATCCTAAAGTTTCATCAAAACAAAGCTTGAAAGGAAAAGAAACACATTCCATACCTTGTAGATATGTTTTTGAAATTATGCACAATTAAAAAAGAAATAAATAAACTACATTATAAAATCATATGATACATAAAAGACCACGAAATGTTCACATGTTGAAACAATCACTATTCATTAGGAGAAGCACTAAAATATTATAATTATTCTCCAATTGTTTTAACAAAAGAGAGTGCCATTTATTATAAAACAAGATAGATTATAATTGATTGATCATGGTATCTTTTAAACTTTTGGTGCTATTCTTTTAACTAATACATATCACTTCTTCATGTGATAGATTTTTTAGGTTATGCACAATTGTTTTTCCATGACTATCACCATGCAACAATGCCCGATGACAATTCCCACATTGATTGAGATCACGATAAACCTGCCATGTAGATAGACATTGACACACCAATTTTATTGGCTTATTGGCATGATATCATATATAGATCAAAGGAAACCAGCCGATGTAAAACAAAATGAAATCCATGACAATGGATCAAACCCTAATTTGTCATGATTTTCCTTAAGATAAGTATAGAGAAAAGTTTTACATTTTTATTCTTAAAATTATTATTTTTGATGTGATATAATAGCAAATGTTTAATATTAATTTTTATAACAATATCAAGACATGATTGAATTAAAATTTTACATTTTAAAATAAATTTCCATTCTTAAAATTATCACCAACTTAATTTGATTGCAAATGTTTAACATTATTTTTCCTAACAATATCCAACAATATCCAAGCATGATTGGATCAAGAAATGATATTACGTGGAGTGCATTTGACCAGATTGCATAGGATGGAGAAATTATCATATCATAAAATCAAGAACACTGCCATATCAGTAGATGTAATACTCGATAGGTTCGCAAGGAGATTACCACACCATAATAAAGGGAGATTTTACGTTTATTTATTTTTGTTATTTAAATTTCGGATTTCGGTTTGCAAGTAAAGATTTATACTTAAGTTTAAATTTAATTTTATTACTCAGTTATAATTTAAATTTAACATATTTTTAGTTTAAAATAGGTTTATGTTTAAAATTATTTTTATTTAATTTTTATTTTTTTACTTTAGTTTAGAATGGTTCATTTTTATTACATGGATACACTTATAAAAGAGGCATGGATATACATTAGAAAACAGGGTTGGAGGATGAAATAATAGATGACAAAACACTCGTTTTAGGCAAGGAGAGACTTGTGCTATCCCAATCTCTTTCTTGAAATCTTTTGTATTTTGGAGTTAGAAATGAGTTATAAAACTAGTGCTCTATTGTAGAGTTTTGTAAATTGATAGAAGACTTTCAAGTCTTTTGTTGGTATTTCAAATTTGATACTATTATCATGTTTTGAGTTTCATAAAAGACTTTGCATTTGAAAAATTCCATTCTCGATGAGTATGAGTTCGTTGTGCACTGTTGTTAGTTATGTGAATTCATGTTTATTTAAAATCATTGATAAGTTGTCTTTCATGATTAGTTTGAATTTGTTAATTAAACTTTGAATGTGAGTATGCATATCTATATTTTCTAGTAACTATTTACTAGATTCATTATTGGTATGCATTTTCTTTAATCGTTTTTTTTTTTTTTGTGAATTGTTTCCTTAGTTAGACAACTCCACAGATAACTTTACACCTATAGGAATAGGGACCCTCACTGGTTTACATTCCTGGATATTAAACCTCTTCAATATTGTCTTGACATATTTCCTCTAATTTAACCAAAGTTTTCTGTTTTCCTAATCTCTTTTAATTTCCATGTCCAAAATGAAATTTGCAGTACCAAGATACTTCATGTCAAATTTAGAGGACAACCGAGTTTTCACATCCTGGATAATCTCCTTGTTGTTTCCTATCAACAACATATCATCCTCATATAAGACCAAATAAATGAGATGATCACCGATTAATTTGAAATACACACAGTGATCAACTTTTCTCCTTGTGAGGCCAAGTGATAACATATAAGCATCAAATTTTTTATACCACATCCCTGGTGATTGATTTAACCCAGATATGGACTTTTTCATCCTGCATACCAGAACCTTCTTTCCCTTCACAAAAAATCCTTCTGGTTGCTTCATGTATATTTCTTCTTCCAGATCCCCATGTACGAATGCTATCTTCACATCCATCTGTTCTACTTCAAAATAAAATGCAACAACAATAGATAAAATAAATCTAATAAAAGTTGACTTGGAAATAGGAGAAAAAATTTCACTAAAGTCAATTCCCTCTACCTGGGAATAACCTTTTTCTACTAATTGAGCTTTGTATTTCTCTACTTTTCCTTTTGCATAACTTCTTCTTAAAAACCTATTTGCTGCCAATGGGATTTCTTCTAGTTGGAAACTCCACTAGATCCCAAGCCTCATTCTTGTCCAAGGATTCCATTTCTTTAACCAAGGCCTTTTTCTAGAGTTTTCCATCCTCATAATCCACTGCCTCCCCAACAATTCTAGGATCATCATCAGTAATAGACAAAGCAAATGTTGAACAAAAATCGGGTGGAGTACACCTTTYTGGTTTCCTTTTTTCTCGAACCAATCTCCTTAATATTGGAKTATGAGGATCTTCATCTTCTGATTCCTTTTATTCTRTAGAGTYTGATTCATCATCTTTCAACTCAAACTCTATTTTCTCTAGTTCTTYCTTCCTTGGTAGGRCTTCCTGTTTGAAAAAATMYTTGATTTCTCTAAATACCACATCTCGGCTAACACTACCTTCTTAGTTTCTAGGTTCCAAAGCTTATAAACTTTCAAACCATCTTTATACCCAATAAAGATACACTTTTCATCCTTTTTATCTAGCTTACTCTTGTTTTCCTTTGGAACGTGAACATATGAATCACAACCAAATAACCTRAGATGCRTTAGAGAGGGTTTCTTACCAGTACATACCTTGTGTGGAGTCTTGTCATCCAACCTTGATGAGGGTGATTGATTGACTATGTAACATGCAATACCCACTGCCTCTACCCAAAATTCCTATTATAACCTGACACCATTGAGCATGCAACTTGATTTTTCCATTAGCGTCATGTTCATCCTTTATGCAATTCCAATATACTGAGGCGTATATGGAGTATTCTTATGCCTTGCTATACAACTCTTCTTATAGAATTCTTTGAATTCGTTTCTACAAAATTCTCCACCATTATCCATCCTCGACATCTTAATTCTCTTCTCTGTCTGATTCTCTACATCAGCCTTAAAATCTTTAAACCTGTCAAAGACTTCAGATTTCTTTCTAAGGAAATAAATCCAAGTATTCCTCGAGAATTCATCTTTAAATAAGACACAATACACATATTTTCCCAGTGATGGAACCAACACGGGTCCAAACACATCATTTTGCACCAACTATAAAATTCCCTCTACCCTCATTGCACCAGAGGGGTATCTTACCCAATTTTTCTTTCCATATACACAATGTTCACATAAATAAAAATATAGAGAGCAGTTAGACATACCTTTAACCATACCTTTACAGTGTAATAGTCGAAGGCCCTTCTCTCCGATATACCCTAGTATTTGATGCCACAACAGTCTTTTTTGCAGAGATTGTAGGAGTTTTTTCTTCTTCATCTCCAATCTCAGGAAAAATGAAACTATTTCACCCATCACTAATATTTCTTCCATACATCTTATACAAAGTTCCAAAAAAAACTCCCTTCAACAACACCACTCTTGCTCCTCGAAG
>JASDQU010306125.1:2709-12931 GCA_032191745.1 Picea mariana
CTGGTGCCGAAATTTTACCCTTACTGTTTCAGCTGTAATTTTCTCATACAAGCTTTGTTTTGTGCCCAAAGTAGCTCATTGGATAATTATATCTGAGCTATTTTATTTAATCTAAAGAGACAATGTGTTCCTTGGTACACTGTGTACATATGGGTTTTGATTTTCTAAAAACATCATTTAGGGCCTCAAATCGGTCTGCAAGTTTATGACCTTCAAAAACCATAAAACTGATTGTTTTACTGTGTTAGCAGCCCTTAAATCTGCACCATTGATCTCAAAGTCAGAATAAAACTCAACCATTTATCCACAAAAACTTCCTTAGGCCCGCTGATGAATCTCTATAGTCGATCGACCACTCAAAACAGTATGGACCATTGATCTCTGACACTACATCGACGTTTTTCTTTGGCAAACCAACTTCCTTGTAAATCTCCTTGATGCCTGATCACTTGCCACTGGCCATCGGAAAATCATCTTGGAAACCACTTGTAATACATCTCTGAACCGATGGACCTAACCATTGAATATTAATTGTCAACGATCCCTATTGAATGACAAAAACACTTCTCCAATTTGGTCGACTCGACCATCGACTGTCAAGTATTTCTTGGCTGACATGGCCTGACACATGGATGTTTATGTGACATAATACGTAGACTCTAAAATGGAACTCTAGATGATGTGGCATGACATGTCATCACACTCTTTCCGTAATTTTTCATCGACCATTTCCCCTAGACGACCTGAACACCTCGCTGAATCGACCGACACCCGACCATCGACCATCGATCGCTAGTGATTTCCTTTGGATGCATCGACACCTCACCAAATTTATCACACCCCCAACCATCGGTCGTCAGCGATTTCTGTTGACGAAAAATCACTTCGCCAATCCAACCAACCTAACCATCGACCGTCGACCGTTGACGATTTCCGTTGGGGACCAAACACTTCGGCAATTCGGCCGACTCAAACATCGATTATTTCCTTTGGCCAACTCCAACACTAAGAAAGTTTTCAACCAATCTCTAATTAATCTGGCTATCAATCTATTATTCAAAAATGATCTCGGTTGTTGATCTAACAAACTTCACCCAATTCTACTGACAAGTCTCAACTGTCGATTTTCTCTATTTCCCAAGCTCCGAAAGAAAATCTTGGTCGTTGATTTGATTCATTTCCCAAACTACCAAAAATGAATTTCAACCATCAATTTGATTCATTTCCAAAACCACCGAAAATGAATCTCGACCATCGATATATTTCAACTTCAAAACAATCAAAAATGAATCATCATCGTCGATCTACTTCACCTTTCAAACGACCGAAACCTTATCAATTTTTTTTATTAATATGAATCTCGGTTGTTGATCTCAAGATCAAACACGATCTCGACCGTCGATTCATTGAAATGTACCTACCACTAAAATGACCATTAATACATGAATTTTTGACCTTCCATGTCAAGTTCAACTCTGCAACCTATAGATTCACACCCCAAATCATCTCCTCGATTTTTCTGAGGCATTTAAAACTCAAAATTTTCCCATGAATTTGTGGATTTCTCTCTCATTTCTCTGTTTTTTCCCCAAATTCGCACAGACCGAAATCTATAACTATTAATTTTCCCAATTCACACCCTTCTTGGCCCATACAAGCCCGATGTTTGAACCATATTCCCTGATACCATTATGTAACATCCCCCCAGCCTAGTTGAGGTCCATTACGTGTGAAATACTCATAAAAATCAAAATTTACTGCTAACTAGTTTCCTGTAGCTCACCAACTACGAATTACAATAAGATTTAACTTATGTCTAATAAAATTAATGAGATGCATATACAACATGATAAAATAAACATGAATATAGTAAATATCTTATTACAATAGCATATAAATCATTCTCAATTACAGAGTTAATGCACAACAAATAAACTCTTAATACAAAAAAAAAAAACAAGATAAAACACTTATCTTTTATAAACAATTGTGCAACCCTCTCCTTGAGATGGACGTTCGACCCAACCATAGACTTGTTGTTTCAAATCTCAACAAAAGGTCACTCCCAATTTGGGGATAGCAATCCAAAAAAGAGGGTGGTATCTCACTGTCCACTCATAGCTCAAAACTCACAACCCATCAGTCTTCTCCTACAAATATCTTGATTTTCCACCAGCTCTCTTCCTCTTGACCTGCCCAACCAAAAGAATGTACCCCTTCTCTGATCTTAGTCCTTCGGGCATCCCATTCATTTATAAAGGTCTCGTTGGAACATGTAACCAAGACTCTCTCTGTTGGCAAATCGAGGGAACTCACTACCGAGAAAACTACCATGATCTCCATCCATGGCTGCTCCAGCTCCAAGATCTCTTTTTTGCTCTTTGCCTTGTTGCTCATGCCAAAAAATTGATTGTCTAAAACTATTGTAACTACCCGTGTGAATTTCTCTTCTTTGGCTTGCTTTCTTGACTCACACACTTCCCCAAGCTGATTGTACTCATTCCCCATGCTCCCAATAATGATGGGATGTGACTTCTCACACCCACCCTATTACATGCATTCAATGATTGGATTTGGGAACCCTCAATAAAAAAATAGAGTTTAATACATAATAATAATAAAATTCAGAATTGTGGGTGAAATCAATAGACATTTGTATTTCCCCCTTGGACGCATGTCTTAGACATTCTCCTAGACCCTCCCCTCTCTTGTGGATTAATTCATTCCCCATCTTTGTCCATGTCCCCTTAGAAACTGACATCACATTTAAAACTTAGAAATACATGTTGCATATACATCGCTTGGCCGCAACCACACATTATATGTACATTAAGCATTGATTAAAATGGGGATTAAAATGGGGATGTTATAGATGTGCACGAAGAGCTACAATGTATGGGACATGTAGAAGTACAATGCAATACTTACCCAGAGACAAATTCATAGGAATAGGTAAGTGAATTTGGCACTGTTGTCTAAACTTAATGGATGATCCTATAGTTACTAAGGAATTGACCCACATGTTGACGAGATGCATGGAGAAAAGGGGAGAATGAAGCTGTTATTTCTGCCCTATTAGCAAAAAGGGACATGCACCATATCAACAAATGGAAGCGCATGGAAAAATAATTAAATACGATATATGTGTTAGGAAGATATGAGATGGAAGGTGTTATGTTAGAACTAAGGTATTATGTGAACATCTCGTTGAAGAATCCATGGGAGTCGATGGGAAAACCAAAGTTGGTGTTGTCGCCCATTCAACTGAGGTTGAAAAATCAATACAAAATTTATCCAATTGGTGGACTAGAGAAAGTTGAATTTAACATTGATGGGGTATAAATTAGAGTGGACTTTGAAGTAATCGAGATTATGGATGACTCAAGCCCCCACTCAACTTTGCTTGGAATTGACTGGGAATTTGATAACAATGTCATACTTAATTTGAAGCAAAGGAAGATGTCATTTGATGTGGAAACTCTGCGAGTCATTGCTCCACTAGATCTAGAACATGATGACATATACAATGAGTTTGTAAATGAGGAAACATAGTGATCCAGGTGGATATTGGTGGCCACCCACCTTTTCCAGCTGGCTCAAAATAGCTTTCTAGCAATTTTGATAATTTACTATTTTTAGTAGTTTTTCGGGTCGTGAACTTCCAGAGCCGTTTTGAGGCCCTAAACGACGTTTTTTGGGGTATGTTGCGGCATAAAATTTCATCATGCAACTGTTGTATTCCTCAAATAGATATTTCCAATGGCCTATCATACACCTAAAATGGAGATCATATGCAAAAGTTATGACCTAGGGAAGTTGATGTACTGACTTACCCAAACGGGGCCCACATGACTTTTGGCGCTTCATCTCCTAGGGTTAGGTTTTTTGGATGTTTAGGGTTTTTGAAACTCCTGTTTATTGTAAAAAGGCCTTGAGAGCCTCATTGTAATCATCTTCTTGCAAATGAGCGCAACTGTCACATCTCTTCTCAGAGATAAGCCGCCACCATTCCAACAAGCTTGTTTTCCGCTGCATTTTACAGTTTCAGCTTATTTCGTTATTGAATAGAAAATCAATTTTACTGTATCTATGTTATTCTGTGTTAAGCATTTGGTAATAATCTATAGTCATTTCATTCTGCTCATAAAATCCAGATCAGTGGTATCATAGCAGTCTTCTCCTTGTCGTCTTAATGCATGTCCCCAACGAGGTCGAAGTACAAAGAGTTGGGTCTCGAGCTTGTTTCTCTTAAGGACAAAAGTTCTCGCACACCCAAGCGACCTCTTATGGAAGGAGAAAAGAAAGATGATGGGACATGAGATCCTTTCAAACTGTTGATTGAGGAAGCCCTCATGCAACAGAGGAACGAGATGATGGATAATTTTGCACAAATCCTTCGGCGACTACCAACAGGCAACGCATCTTCTTCGAGCGGAGGCACCGCCCCCTTCAAGGTACAAATAAACTTTGATATTCTTATATTTAAAGGTCAGATAGACGCAGATGATGTAGACAAGTGGTTGAATCTACTAGAAGGGTATTTTTCTGTCCATAAATTTTTGAATAGAGAAAATATTACTTTTGCGCTCCTCAAAGTTGTTCTCCATGTCAAAGATTGGTGGGAAACATTCTGTGAGCAAAAGGAAACAGAGGAACCCTCATTATTTACAGTCACGACCACCTGGGAATCCTTCAAGGATGATATTAAGGAAAAATACTACCTTGTCAGAAGTTATGACGACTTGTATACCAAATGGACCACACAGCGGCAAGAAAGAGACCAAACAGTGCCAGATTTCAAAAATATCTTCCATACCTTGCGCACCAAGTTGGGTATCAAAGATTTAGAGCGACGTCTACTGCTCAAGTATTGCGGTGCTTTGCATAGATACATCTAGACCAAAATGGAATTTCTAGACATCTCATCCTTGGGTGCGGCCTACAGATATGCCGTCAAAATTGAGCAGAAGCTCAAACAAAAGACGCGACAATTTGGGCCGAGGAACCCCGCACAACAAAAGCCAGGAAAGGGCGGCCCCAACCCACATAACAAAGGAAAAAACAAAGATGGAAAGTATGAGAACAACCAGTCCAAGCCACAAGAAAATAAGGACACCGAAAAGACAAAGAAAGATACCGGGAAGTGGTGCAACTTTCATAAGAGCCCTTGGCATAACACTGCTGACTGCCACTCAAAGAAGACACTGGTGGCCGAAGTGAAAGCCTCTGAATCAGATGTGGGTTTTGACTCTGAGTCAGAACCAGAAAGGGGAATATGGATCATTGACGCGGAACCTAGTGCCACCGTTTCTACCACCAAGCTCCAACATGGTGAACCAGACAAGCCAGAAGAAGGAGAGCGGCTCTTCCATTCACAGATGTGGGTAAAAGGCACCCCGATGCACTTCATTGTTGATAGTGGTAGCCAGAAGAACCTCATCTCAGTAGAGTTCATCAAGCGATTGGCCCTGCCGACAACGCCGCACCCACAACCCTACACCATTGGATGGGTCCGCCAATGAAGCGATCTCTGCGTTAGCCAACAGTGTCGACTGTCGTACAACATCAAGCCCTTAAAAGATGAGGTATCATGTGATGTTGCTCCTCTTGAAGTTTGTGATGTTCTTTTGGGCCAACCTTATTTATGGAAACGTCATGTTGTATATGAGTTTAGGCCTCGTAGTATTATTATTACTTTGAACAGGAAATTGTACAGGATACCCGAGGCTGTCCCACCTATTGCTATTTCCTTGATCTCTACTAAGCAATGCAGGAAGGTCATCTCTCAGACAGAGAAGTTTGTCTTCTTCGTGATTTGCTCTTAGAATGAGAGAAAAATCATAGCCACATCCAGGGTCTCTGTGACCGACCTCTCCACACAGTAGAAGCAAGTAGATAAGGTCATGGAAGAATACTTGTATATCTTCTCCTCACCTACCGGGGTACCTCTTCACTTCCAGGTCAAGCACCCCATCGATATAACCTCCGACGCACCGCTGCCCAATGGGCCAGTCTATGACCGCTCTTTGTTAGAGAATGAGGAGATCGAGCGACAAATCCAAGAATTACTCCATAAGGGGCACATTCGTCCCAACTCATCACCTTGCGGGAGCCCAATCGTGCTGGTACATAAGAAAGATGGAACTTGGCGACTTTGCATTGATTATCGGGCTCTGAATAAAATCACAGTCAGAAACCGGTACCCGATTCTCTAAGTCGACGACCTCCTTGATCAACTCATGGGGGCCAAATACTTCAGTAATATTGATCTGAAGTCTGGCTACCACCAGGTCCTGATAGAACAAACATATGTATGGAAGACCACCTTCAAGTCAAAGGAAGGCCTTTTTGAATGGTTGGTCATGCCCTTTGGTTTGACAAATGCTCCAACCACTTTCATGAGGATGATGGATGATATCATGCGACCATTCACCAATACTTTTGTAGTGGTGTATCTGGATGACATTCTCATTTACAGCAAGACTTGGGCCGAACACTTGCAACATATTTAGCAGGTTCTACACACCCTGCGGTAGCACAAGCTATACGCCAACTTGGAAAAATGCTCCTTCGGCATGGACATGGTCCATTACCTAGGCTACATCATTGATCAACATGGCGTACATGTGGATCCAACCAAGATCCAAGTCATCCATGACTGGCCAGCCCCAACCACACTCACTGAGCTCCGAAGCTTCTTGGACCTTGCCAATTTCTACCGCAGGTTTGTGTTGGGATTCTCCCATATTGCATGGGCCCTCAGCCAAATAACCAGGGGTGGTGGTAAGGAAATATTTATGTGGGGTTGGCCCCAAAAATAAGCGTTCAATGATTTTAAGCAGCGCTTGTGCTCAGCCCCAGTACTTTCACTACCAGACCTGCAACAACCCTTTGAGATTGAGACTGATGCTTCAAACTATGCTGTGGGTGCCGTTCTCACGCAACACGACCACCTCATGGCCTATCATAGTGTGATTGACACTATCATATGTTGTACGTAAGTACCCTACTTATGAAAAGAAATGTTCTCCATTGTGCAAGCCTGCCGCCAGTGGAGACATTACATTCTTGGAAGGGAGACATTCATCCACACTGATCATAAGCCACTACAGTTCATGCAGACAAAAGGCAAATTGCATAATGACCACCATCAAAAGTGGTCCACATACTTGCAACAATTCCACCTCAACATGAAGTGTAAAACAGGAAGCACCAACTGCGTCGTTGATTGCCTCAGTAGACCACCAGTCACGACACTCACCACAGTGCTAGACTACTGCAACCATGAGACCTCTGGATGGCCCCAACTCTATGAGACAGACCCAGACTTCGCCACCACCTACCAAATGTTGGGTGAAAAGGAAGTTGTCGATAATTTCCATCTTCAGGATGGGTTGTTGTGTCGTCTGGGCCATATATGTGTTTCATAAAGTGAGCGAGCGAAGCTGATCTGGGAAGCCCACTACAGCCGGGTGGCAGGACAATTCGGCGTCGAAAAGACAATGGTGATTCTAAAAAAACATTTCTACTGGCCAAAAATTCGACAGGAGTTCAGGAAGTATATCAGGTCTTGCAGTGCTCGCGCTATTGCCAAACCAACCACTAAGAAACAGGTCTTGTACACCCCTCTTCCTACTCTTGACAGGCCATGGGAATCCATCTCAATGGACTACATGTCATGCCTCCCATCCACCAAGCAGGGAAATGACTGTGTTTTTGTGGTTGTTGATTGCTTTTCTAAGATGGCGATTCTGGTTGCTTGCAAGAAGAGCATCACAACAGAAGCCACTGCCAAGCTCTTCCTTGAACGAGTCTGGGTACATTTTGGGATTCCACAAACCATTGTCTCAGATCGGGATAGTCAATTTCTCAACACATTCTAGTCGAGCCTCTGGTCATTGATGAACACCAAGCTCACCAAATCCACGGCCTTCCACCCTCAAACAGATGGCCAAACCGAGGTCGTAAATCGAATGATCATACATATCTCGCGCCTGTATAATTCCAAGCACCCTCACACATGGGATGAGAGTCTTCCCTATGTCCAACATAGCTACAACCGAGCCCTGCATAGCTCAACCGACCACAACCCCTTTCAGGTGGGGTTGGGATTCCAACCATTGGGTCCCATAGATGTTGCACTTCCACTTGCGGTCACCTCGACCGACTCCTCTCCTGCTCCAATTGAGGCTGAAAAAGCCACCCAGTTCATTGAGAGGATCCAACACATCCATCAACAGGTTCAGGATATCCTACAGAAGTCCAATGACAAGTACAAGCAACGCCATGATCAACATCAGGTTCCACATAAGTTTCAGGTGGGCGACAAAGTTTGGTTGCACTTGCAGAAAGAACGCCTTACAGGACCCCATCGGAAGCTTCGCCCACTCCGTTATGGGTCGTACACCATCACCAACGCTGTGGGGGATAATTATTTTTCACTCAACATTCCTCCTTTCTTTGGCCTACACCCAGTGTTCAATTTGGACCTCCTTCGGCCTTATTTCCCACCATTATTGGACACCTCAGACGTAGTAGAACAACTAACACCAACAGAGCTCAACCCCGACTGCATACAACTGGCATTCAATGATCAGATTGTGGACACACAGATCAAGGGCACTCGACAACAAAGGCTCCAACTTTATCGTGTCGTCAAAGCAGGGCAACTCCTGCACCAAGGCAAGTGTCTCACCTGGGGCCAAATTCAGTAGAAATTTCCTCATCTGATGGGGGAAATCAATGCAATGGAGACCATTTCTTCCTAAGGATGGAGGATTGATCCAGGTGGATATCGGTGGCTACCCACCTTTTCCAGCTGGCTCAAAACAACTTTCTAGCAATTTTGATAATTTACTATTTTTAGCAGTTTTTCGGGTCTTGAACTTCCGGAGCCATTTTGAGGCCCTAAACGACGTTTTTTGGGGTATGTTGCGCCACAAAAGTTCTTCATGCAATTGTTTTATTCCTCGGATAGATCTTTCCAATGGTCTATCAAATGCCTAAAATGCAGATCGTATGCAAAAGTTACGACCCCGGGAATTTGATGTACTGACTTACCCAAATGGGGCCCACATGACTTTTGGTGCTTCATCTCCTAGGGTTAGGTTTTTTTGGATGTTTAGGGTTTTTGAAACTCCTGTTTATTGTAAAAAGGACTTGACAGCCTCATTTTAATCATCTTCTTGCGAATGAGCACAACCGTCACATCTCTTCTCAGAGATAAGCCGCCACCATTCTAGCAAGCTTGTTTTTTGCTGCATTTTATAGTTTCAGCTTATTTCGTTATTGAATAGAAAACCGGTTTTACTGTATCTTTGTTCTTCTGTGTTAAGCATCTGGTAATAATTTGTAGTCATTTCGTTTTGCTCATAAAATCCAAATCACATAGATCTCTATCATTAAGAACATATATAACATTACAGGATGTAGGGAATACTATGTGAATCAAACAGTCGATGGAGAATTAAGTTGGATAAGTTTCTACTGCTATGAAACGGATTCAGAGGGTTCGAAGGCCAGATGTCAGAATAAGTTTTATGAAATGTTGACAAGGAGAGGAACCCGAATCACCAAAGTAGTGCGTTGGGTCGGAACGCAGTTGCACAACTTACCAAGCTTTGATGGAACATGCCCGATGGAGATATTTTTAGAACAAATGGAGATCAATGCATTTAATACCTATAGGATCGATTCTATTGATGAAGTGGTAAAGGGAACACCTATGCGTTGGTGGGAAACACATTGAGTAGAGTTACAAGAATGGATGCAGGCACTGGAATGCATCAAAGTATGGTTCTAGCCCACGATCGAATTTGAATTAATGAGTTGTCATAAGGGTACCAAGGATCCTCAAGAACATGTTTGTTTCCATGAGTAGTGTTGGACAACTAAGAAAAGTTTTAGCACATAATGGGCCCATACATTTTTCATTACCATGGATATGGTACCTAGAAGTTGGTACATCTAGGAGGAGACGAGAAGGAAACAAGGGACTAGGAGAAAGTGAGTAGTCAATTCTATGCAACGTTCAAGTTTACGTCAGAGTTCCCTATGCAGATGGAGGGTTTTTTAAAAATCAAGGATTTCATCTTCCATCAGTATCCCAAAGACATCGCGTAGAAATTTCTATGTGCATAGCATAAGCCGATGGAAAAATTGAAGTAGCCGGTATATTGTTGGAAGGTTGACAGTGAAAAACACACAAGAAGAGGACCCTTCA
>JASDQU010306125.1:72654-84014 GCA_032191745.1 Picea mariana
TAAGTTGAATTTGGAAGATGCTCCTGCATCAATATTCGTGTAAAGGGGTAGCTCAGAGAAGGGTCAACTAACCCTTCCTGGTTCACAATATTCATGTTGAGGTTAATCATGGGGAAGGGTTGATTAACCCTTTTGTATAACATAGTATTCATTTCAATGTGGAGCCTAGGGAAGGGTCGACTGACCCTTTTTGAATCATAATATTATTTTCGAGGGGGAGCCCTAGGAAGGTTCATTAAACCCTTCCTTTATCATAGTATTCTCTTCAAGGGGTATCCTAGGAAAGGGTCGATTGACGCTTCCTTGAGCATAATATTATCTTCGAGTGGGATCCCGAGGAAGGGTTAGTCGACCCTTCCTTAAGCATAGTATTCTCATTAAGGGGGAACCCAAAGAAGGGTTGACTGACCCTTTCTTGAACACAATATTATCATTGAGGGGGAGTTATAGGAAGGTTTGATTAACCCTTTCCTAAGCATAATATTCTTGTAGAGGGGGAGCCTAGGGAAGGGTTGGTCGATCCTTCCTTGAGCATAGTATTCTCATTGAGGGAGATATTGGGGAAGGGTTGGATGACCTTTCCTTGAGCATAACATTCTCATCGAGGGGGATCTTAGGGAAGGGTCAATTCACCCTTCCTTGAGCATAGTATTATCGTATATGTAGAGCCTAGTGAAGGTTTGGTTGACCCTTCCTTGAGCATAATATTCTTATCGAGGGGGAGCCTAGGGAAGGGTTTGTAAACCCCTTTTCAAGCATAATATTCTTATTGAGGTGGAGATTGAGGAAGGGTCATAAGCATAATATTATTGTCAAGGGGGAGCCCGAGGAAGAGTCATCCAAATTTTCCTTGAGCGTAGTGATCTCATCGAGGGGCAGCTTGGGGAAGGGTCGACTAAACCTTCCTTGAGAATTTTCATATTGTTGAGAGGGAGCCCAAACAAGGGTTAGTCAACACTTCCTCGACAACAGTATTCTTAGTAAGGGGGAGCATAGGGAAGGGATAATCAACTCCTCATTAATCATAGTATTCTCATCAAGGGGGAGCTTGGGGAAGGGTCAACTAACCCTTCCTCGACCATAGCATTCTCATCTAGGGAGATCCTAGGGAAGGATCAATCAACTCTTCCTTAATCATAGTATTTCCATCAGGTGGGAGCTTAAGTAAGGGTCATCTAACTCTTCCTTGAGCATAGTATTCTCATCGAGAGGAGGCCATGGGAAGAGTCGGTCAAGTCTTCCTTAAGCATAGTATTCTAACTGAGGGGGAGCCTATTATGTACATATATATTAATAATAAAGTAGAAGTAATAATCATATATAATAATGCATTTATAAAGAATAAAGACAATAATAGTAATAGTCATGACTATTCAAATATGCACCCATTGGATTATATTTATATGTAGACTCATTCAATGTAAAAGGTGTCAAAGTATTATTCAAGTACAATTGTTTGTATAAGGAGATAACCCTCTCTAAGTGGTCAAGGAGGTTGTCCCCTCAAAGTGCCACAATTCTCTTATTGTTACAATTATTACATTATGTTATTGCATATTCCTATTGTTTTCGATATTATATTCATTCTTGGTTATTMGGAACCCAACATTTGGTATCAAAGATTTTAGTTTTCAGTACTTGCTAGATATTTTATTTTATTTTTTTAACTATAATCAGTGTTCAATAAATTTATGAGACAAKAATTGTAATCAAAGGTTGACCATGCTTCCCCATATTCAACCATCAAACCACTATTGCATATATCATGGGTACATTTTTGCCTAGATAGACCTACCCTTTTTGRCAAATTAATGAAATTTGTTAACAAAGCAGTTAATGAACTTATTGATAAAATCGATAATGACCATGAATTGAGGATAAAAGTGTTGAAAAAGCATAATTTTAGAAAATATAAATAATKTATTGAATTGAAGAAATGGATAAAAGAGTTAGATCATGTTGAATATCTAGGGCCTAGTGCAATACTTATAAATCCTTGGAATATTATTGAAGGTATTTCCCCACTAGTTGATGCTTTAAATATGATAGCTAAAGAACAAGAATAAAAACACCAACATAATTTTGAACATGCAACAACACACACCACACACTACCTAAGTCTGGTTTGAGCCATTTGTTAGTGAAATAAATAATTCAAGAGTTCAAGCATGGGAGATGTTACAACACTTTTGTATTGGTCCTATTTCAATTTTTATTATTGACATTGCCCAAAGTATCAGATCGATGGATGTCCATTCTATTGGTGTTTCAAAGGGTGCATCAATTGACTAGATATTGGAAGAAACAGATCACATTGCAATCTTAGTAGCAAATTTCTTTGTAGTAGGCATCTATAATGGTCATCTAAAATTTCGGAGAAATAAGTTGTTAGGCACTAAATTTGTGAAGTATTTTTGATCTCTTTCTAGTAGTAAATGAAATTTTCTTCAAAGTGTCGAGGAAGAAACTTTTAAGAGCAAAGCTTCTCTACACATGGAATAAATCATGAATAGAGAGAAAACTCAAATACAATAAATCACATTGCTTAAGATGATTGAATCCCTTATGAGATCATGAGAACAATATACAATGAAATGTTTTGATGATCGTTAGGAATTTATTTTCCAAATTCAAAAGAGATTTGTATCAGAGACCTATTGTATTCATCATTGAGTACAGATCATGAAGAAGGTCAGATCTCAATTCACACATAGTTTAAATGCTTATAAAAAAAGATACAATAATCTCTTGTTAATGGCCTTAGAATTACAACAATTTGATTTCAATGGCTTCCGAAAATGCCTATTGCACTTAAAAAAAGAAATGGAAGGAAAGGTTAAAGAATTCACAAGTCATATTTTCCAACCTTTACTTTCATATTTGAAGCATTTAAATTCCAAAGACATATATCCTCTCATCTGCTAGTTGCAATGTTCAGTAGAGAAAATGGAAAAGGATTTTATTTGTCATATTTGGATTTTATTTGTCATATTCTATTGCTTCTTGCAATCAACAACAACCTTCTATTCTAGCTATGGAATTTGGAAATGAAATTGAAGGATATAATGGTCTACAAAAGATGATGAATAAGTTGGTATCTCTCAGGAAATCCATGGAGACAAAATATCAATTAAATATTTCTTTGAATAACACATGGGAAAAATAAGGGAGAAGATATTGAGGATCCCTGCAATAGTATTAAAACTCAATATGAATGTATTGAATAACTCTAAATAGCTCAAAAGGATCTTTTGGATATTTTAAAGAGAAAAAATGGGAAGAAATCTAAGAGAACAAAATTTTATGTACTGATGGAGAATAGAAAAATGTGATGGCCTCTTGTCTTCTCACCATCATGATCTGCTAAAATCAATGAGATCGATAACTACCTTTTATTGCCTTAATGAGTCCAATGCTTCATTCACACCTTTAAAAAATAAACTAATGAAAGGCCTACCAGAGGTAAAATATGTTTTCACCTCTATTTCAATTGGTTTGGTATATCTGGTCGATATTAAGGTGTAGGAAGTAGAAAGATATGGATGAAATACCATTGTGTTTATGAYGAACAATAATTTTAGTTCTAACTATGAATCATTTTGATCTCATCTTGGTCCTATTGAAKGCTTAATTGTTAGTGTATATGGTTTACTTTGTTGCATAATTTCCAATGACCAAGCTACAAATATTTATGATGTGGTCAACTACGATATGGTGGTAATGGCYTGATTTCCATTTATTCCAAGCACTATAGAATGGGTCTTCAAACAAGGAGATGCTAAACCAAAGCTTGCAACCAATTATAGGAATTCACCTAAGGTCCATATTTATGATGGACATGTYGATAGAAAAGAGCCTATTATTTCCAATGATCTTCATAGTAAAGTTATGAAGTACAACCTCGCATTTGACATCACCATCTCTATAGATGCTAAAGGGTTGATTGAGTATCGATATCTTACAACACTTAGGTTTCTASATAAAGAGAATTATTTTTAGGCTATGCCATGGATTAATATTGGCAGCAGAATCAAGGCTTACCTATAATGGAATGGTCATGCAAGTTTTAACTAATACATATAGTTATCCAATACAATAACCTTATCATGCTCCAAGGAAGAAATGTCTTAAAGAGGGTGGCAATATTATGTACAAATATATTAATAATAAAGTTGAAGTAATAAGCATAAAATAATAATACATTTATAAAGAATAAATATAATAATAATAATAAATAGTCATGACTATTAAAATAGGCACCAATTGGATTATATTTATATGTAGACTCATTCATTGTAAAATGTGTCAAGTACTATTAAAGTATAATTGGTTGTATAAGGAGATAAACCTCTCAAAGAGGTTAAGGAGTTTTCCCCCTCGAAGTGGGATAATTCTCTTATTGCATATTCCTATTATTTTTTATATTATATTGATTCCTGGATATTAAGATCCTAACAAATCCCCTAGAAGGGTCGAATGACCCTTCCATGAACACACAATTTTCATCGAAGGGTATCCTGAGGAAGGCTTGACTGACCCTTTCTCAAGAATGGTATTCTCATTTAAGGGGAGCCTAGAAAAGGGTTTGATCATAGTATTCTTGCTGAGGGGGATCACAGGGGAGGGTTGATCAACCATTCCTAGAGCATAGTATTCAAATCACGGGGAGACTAGGGAAGGGTAAGTCAATGCTTCCTTGAGGACAGTATTTGTGTTGTTGGTGAAATTAGGGAAGGGTTATCTAACCCTTCCTTCAACATGGTATTTGTGTTGATGGGGAGCCTAAGGAAGGGTCAACTAACCCTTCCTTGAGCATAATATTCTAGACAAGAGGAATGATCTAGATTATTTTGAGAACGAAATGAAGGCGGAAATATAATAAGGAAATACATAGAGATGTAATAGGGATATGAGAATATAATAGAGATATATCAGAGATATAAAATTAAAAATAGAGATACAGTAATATGCAATTTCTATTAATGAGAAAAATGTACAGAACTGTAAAATACAGAGTGAATGAACTCGCTAGAATGGTGGAAACTTATCTTTGTGAAGAGATGCAATGGCTACACTTATTTGCAAGAAGATGATGTTTACAATGAGGCTCTAAAGGCCTTTTTAACATAAATAAAATCCAAAACCCTAACCCCAAAAGATGAAAATCCAAAAGGTTTGTGGGCCCTGATGGGGGTAGTTGATACGTCAACTTCCCAAGGGAATAAATTTTGCATACGATCTCTGTTTGGGGCGTTTGATACCTTGTCGGAAATTATATTCGAGAAGTACAACTTTTTCTAGGGGTCAAGGTATGTTGTCAACAACCCTTGACCCAAAAAAGTCCAAAAAAACGTCGTTTAGGGCCTCAAAACGACCCCAGAAGTTTGGGACTCGAAAAACTGTAAAAAACTACCAAAATGGAAAATTGTTCTTTAATTCAGTGGAATAGGTGGGTGGCCACTAATATCCATATGGATAATGGAATCCTAAGTAAATTTCAATTGAACCTTCCTTTTGTATAGTATTCTCATTGAAGTTTAGCTTGGGGAAGGGCCAGTTGACCCTTCCTCGAGCATAGTATTCTTTTCAAGGGGGAACCCAAGGAAGGGTTGATTGACCCTTACATGACCATAGTCTTTGTGTCACAAGGGACCCTAGGGAGGGGTCGACAAAGACTTTCTCAATCATAGTATTGACATCATGGGAGAGCCTATGAAAGGGTTAGCTAACGCTTCCTCGAGCATAGTATTCATGCCATGGGGAAGCCTAAGAAAGGGTCATCCAACCCTTCCTTATACATAGTATTCTCCTCAAGGGGAATACCGGTGAAGGGATGACCAACCCTTTCTCAAGCATAGTATTCTCATTGATGAGTAGCCCAAGGAAGGATAAACCAACCCCTCCTCTAGATTGGTATTCGTGTCAAGGGGGAGCCCAAGGAAATGAGGGATAAACCTTCTTGAAGCATAGTATTTTCAATGAGAGGGAGTCCATGGAAGGGTTGATTGACCATTATTGAAGCATAGTATTTACATCTAGGGGGATACTAGTAAAGGAATAGTTGACCCTTCCTCATGCATTGTATTCTCATTAAGGTGGAGCCTACAAAAGGATCAATTAAACCTTCCTTGAGCATAGTATTCTCATCAAGGGTGAGCCCAAGGAAGGGTCAATCAACACTTCCTCAAGAATAGTATTCTCATCAAGGGGGAACTTGGGGAAGCATTAGTCAACCCTTCATTAATAATAATATCCATTTCTCATGGGAGGCCGTGGAAGTTTGGATTGAACCTTTCTCAATCATAGTATTCATGTTGCAAGGGAGCCTAGGGAAGGGTTCATTGACCCTTCCTCAAGCATAATATTCACGTTGTGGGGGAGTTGACCCTTCCTTGAGTATAATATTCATGTCACAAGACAAGCTAATGAAGGGTTGGTTGACCCTTCCTCACACATGTTATTCTTGCCATAGGATAGCTTGAGGGAGGGTTGATTGAACCTTTATAGAATATAGTATTCTCATCAAGGGTTAGCTTGGGGAAGGGTCAACTAACCCCTCCTTTAGATTAATACTCACATTAAGGGGGATCCTAGGGAAGGGATGGTCAACCCTTCCTGAAGCATATTATTCACATGAAGCATAGTACTCACATCGAAGGGGATTCCAGGGAAGGGTTGGGGAATATTAGCATCAATGTCGAGGATGAGCCAAGGGAAGAAACACTTGACCATTCCTAAAGCATCATATTCATTTTGAGGGTGTTACACCTCAAAATTACTCACTTCAATAGTGTCGCAAGTGTCGTAATTACAAGTGTGGTAAGTGTCGCATCTTGTCCGCAAGTGTCGCATCTTGATCACAAGTGTCGCAAGTCTCGTAAACATTATACTACCATCTTGCCTATGTCGTGCCTCTAACAGCATCATAAGGACACTTAAGACACATCAAAGATTAGTTTTGAAGAAGAGAAATCAATTGACAGGGAGTACAAGCCTTTTGCCATTGAAAGAACCACTCAAAAATGGATTTTGGAGAGGAGCGCTCCCCTACCCACTTTTAGAGAGTGCTAGCGCTCACTGGGCCTCTTTAGGGGAGTGCTCAAATGCTCTGTGCACCCTTTTGGGGGAGCGCTACCCTTTTTTGGGTGAATTTTGGTTTGTTGGAGGAAATCAGGGGACAATCCCCTCAATATCTGAAGGTAGTTGGGTTTGAATCTTGGGTCAAGGAATGATCTTAGGGAATATCCTCAACTGAAGGAGAAGAATCCTCAACTTATCCCAAAGATATCTCAAGTGGTTGGGCCTCTCCAAGGTTATATAAGGAGGCCTCCTCATGGTAAAAGGAGGGTAGAGACTAGAGATTGATACCAAACTTATGATTCTATAAGTGGTATGAAAAGAAAATATTGGAGATGTGAAACTTATGATCTCATAAGTGAGATGCCATCAAAGCAATCAATGTAGATTACTTTAGAAAAGGGGTTGGACAAGGAGAACTGGAAGAAGCTGTTGCACCTTCATCAAAGGATTGTAAGTAATTTTACTTGTTCTTATCAATACATCAATGCTTGGTCTGTTTCTTTCAAACTTATGTTTTTTCCATATGAGTTTGTCTGTAGTAGATGGATCTATATTTGAGATAATATTAGTAGAGTAGGAAGCCCTTTGTACCTTTGTTTGTTTTACAGGACCTATCAGGGAGCTCAAGATCGAAGCTTAGCCTGGAATTTGCAGAGACAAACGTCGTTAATAAGGTACATATATTTCTTATTATCCTTTGTATGTTAGCTTGATTAGATATAAAAGGATGTCAGTGTCCATGTTGAACAATTTTCTGTCTTGGCCTTAGGAGTCTAGATACCAAGAGGGAATCTACTTGTCCGCAGGATGATTCACCTGTAACAAAAATTGGCGACTCCACTGGGGAGGAGCTCTGATTTTTGTCTCCTTTCCTAGATCTTGTTTTGGCCCTTTTCCCTCTCATTTGAATTTCTCCATACTGTCATACTGTCTATTTGATTCTTAGATCTGTTTGATTGCCTCTTTATTTCATCATGTTCACCCTGATTGACTGAACTTGCTTGTTTTATTGAGTTTCTGGGCATTTTTCTGAAATTTTGAGGCAGAGCGCTCCCTTGCCCTTTCTATTAGAGCATTAACACTCCCTAGTGGTCTTACACAGAGAGCTGGAATGCCCTGGTGCCCCTTACACAGGAGCTCTAGCCCCTTTTCTTTGAAAAATCGTCTAGGTTTTCAATTTCTGGGTTCAGTTTTTGTTGTCTGCACTTGCTCAGAGTCTCATACTCTCAGTTCATCTTGGTATTGGCCTTCAATACCATGTTTTCTAAGAATTGATCATCTTTTGTTTGGAAATTTGACATTGTCTTTCCTTGCCTTGAAGTCACTCTTTGTCTTTGCTGACCTAGAGTTAACTCATTGTTTTCTTCTCATTTATCTGACTGAGTGGAAGCATTTGTGAGGAAATCCAAAGGTCTGTGAACCCTTCCATTTGATCTTTGAGCTTAGTTTTCCAACATTTCTCTTTTGTTTGAGGTTTTTGGTTCTTGTTTGAAAATTTGGTTATCTTTGTCCTTCTTGTTTATTCATGACGAGAGTGTATTTTTCTTTGTGTGAGGTTTGCTTCTAATTGTTTAATCTTGAAGTCTAATTGACATTAGAAGTCTTACATATGATTATTATTCACATATAAGCAAAATGACATATTTTAGTGATTGGTTTGGATATTAGAAGGCATTTTTGAAATTTTTAGCATTACTTTGGATTTGATTGAGAAACAATTGTATGAGGATGTTGCATCTTAGTGTTTGATAGTGAAAATAAATTTCTCTCTTTCCCTTCAATAGGCATTCATCGAAAGAAAATACTGCTTATCATTTTCTAGTGCATTTTTTGGGGAATTGAGTCATAATACCATCAATTTCATTGTCATACACCCTTTGAGTAAAGAACAACTATAAAAATGAATGCTAATTAAAAATTATCTAGAAGATGATCTTCACCAACATTAGACTAAGATTAGCACTTTGGATTAGGCTAGGAGTACAACTCTCCAATTTTTTCAAAACAAACATTAGCATCCTAAGATAGAGAGCGTCAAATCCAATTGTCGTATAGGATTTTTGGGATCCCCCTTTCACATAGGGGTTACGAATGAGGTCGCATTCAGGAGAATTACAGGGATTATCCCTCCGTGGTTCAACTGTTTGTAGTGGTCAGATCGTATATAGGGGGTCACTTGAGGGTATACCCATGATTATGTGTGGGAGCCTCTCGAGTTGATTTTAGTCTTGTTATCCTGCCCATACGTTCGGATCAGATTGTCGACTGTACCCGACCAGGGGTTGACTGTGAGTTGGTGTCCTTAGTTTCCATAATATTTATGTACTTACATGAGGTGATGGTGAAGGGAATTCTCACTGTACCTGGAACAAACATTGGTCAAACTCACTCAGGATCCTTGGAGGGTAAATCCACAATTACTGCGTGGAATCTTGCACCAAGGTGAAAGTCCATTAAGCAGGTCACCATTGTAACTGTTCCACCATATCCTAGCCCCTTCTTGACTTGATCACGTGATGTTGGATTTCATCACCAACTAGTACGATCATAGAGAGAAGTTTTATTTGCTTGGTTTTGATTCCTAGATTTTATTATCGTATGTTGTTTCTTTTTGTTAGTTGGCCCTAGATTTTGAGCGTGTACTGTTATTCTCCAAAATTGAGCCTGTAGAAGATAAAGGTCTTCACCGATCGTGTAGGATGCAAGGGCTACCTCCATAATGCTACCAACCCTTACCTCCTAACCCTCCAGAAGACAACTACCGTGGAGAGGTAGAAAATCAATCTGACGCTAGGAGTGTTGTTACTCCTCCTTAGAAAATCAAGAAGGCGTTTTGGTTACGGTTGAGAATCCCACTCCTCTCACTACATCTGTGTCGGTAACCCCTCTCGAACCACTTTTGCTTCGTTTAGACTCCCTTGGGAACGTCATAGACGAAGAGGTCCCACAGTTACCTGAGAGAGATTTTACCGAAACCTATATGGGATCCACAAAACCAATATTTGGTGATGAGTATAGGACTCCTATTCATCCTACCACTACAGTAGATACAAATCACACACCTGCTCGTTCTGTATGGAGGAATTCATCAAGACATGATATTTATGAGCATTTTGAATCCATTCGACAACCCTTTCCTCGTCATGACCCTCCTGTTGAAACGGGACCATCCAGTCAAACTATGAATCACCCCATCGATTAGGTCATTAACCCTATTGTTACATCAACACAAGTCCATACTAATGCTGGACTCATCACCTCTACTCATTCCCAAGGCACTTCGATCCCTTCCCCCACTTTTACAAACTTTCACTCTATAGCTCCACATGTTTCGCACAATCTTGCTGGGACATCTTTTCACCAGAGAATGCAGACACTTGCCAATCAAATACAATCGAATTGAGGGAAACCACCATCTAACAGATCTATCCCTCCTGGAATACCACCATTCTATGGTGGGCCTACCCCTCCCGGGGAACAACCCCCTTTTCATGTTCCTCCTGGAAGGCAACCTCCCTTTGCCAGTCATACCCCGGTCATTAATCCACCGTTGGTAGGGGGGAAACCTTCGTTTGCTGGAAACCCTTCACAATCCTGGAGAGTATCTTCGGGAGGCACATTTACCCAACCCCATGTTGGGGGGCACTCATATCATAACCCACAAGGAAGAGTATCAAATCATGTTCCTTCCAGACCATCTTATGGACAACCTTATCCGGGCGGTGTCCCAAACACCACCTGGAGTCCTCAAGGACAACAACCTTATCCTTCCCAAGGGTCTAATGTTTATCCTCCCCCTAATGTGTATCCACCTCCAGGATATACTTCTTACCCTCCTCAATGGAAACATGTTTATCCTCCTTATGGGCAAGCAAATCACCCGACTTATAATGCTTAGAACCCACCAGGTTATGCAAATGTTTCTCAGGCATCATCGAATCTTGCTTATCCTGGTCAAAAACAACCATTAATCCATGGTTTCTCAAACCCCCTCTCCTGGGGGCAGTTCTAGCCATCCTCATGATGAGGCCTCGACAAGTGCACATATTTATATGTTTAATGGGATTAATTTGACCACTCGCTCTAAGACATATGACACATTGGTTAAACCTGACAAAGACAAGGTCACTAACAGTACTGATACTTTACCGGATCCATCACCGTCCTCTGTTAGTCCTCCATCAGTTAATCCTCCGTCTAGACCACTTCATATTGAGAAACCTACATTCAACTCTATCTTACACCCTCCTAAGAGCACTATCCGTAAATATACCTTTAAT
>JASDQU010306125.1:118671-133808 GCA_032191745.1 Picea mariana
TCACAATAAAAAAAAAAAAAAAAATTCAACTTCTCCTTAATAAGCTCTTCTCAACTTTTAACCTTATGGGTTAGCTTGAGTGGTTGAGTGATCTGAATTATAAGTAGGAGGTCATGGGGTCAAGTACCCAGGCTAGATACATTTGTGAATATTGTGGGCCTCGCTTGATGTCCCCACTGGTTATGTTTCCAAAATTGTAGCCTATTGGTTTACCCTAGGTACTATTATCCCCTACCCTAGGGATAACTAAGGAGATCATGTCTCGAGGCCCATAGGTCCTAGACATGGAGTGTCGAGAGTCGGATGAATTGAGCATGGCCCTAGAGGGACCCTCTTTTATTCAGTGAAACCCATTTATCAACAACAACAATATCCATCCCATTAGCCTGGTCTTGAAGTAGTAGTAATTCTTGCTCCATGAGGTAATGAGTCCGGGTATCCTGGTATGTGTCACTCTCATTATTGAACCACTTTAATATGCTACATTTGAATTCTCCTTCATTTCATAACGTTTTCTTGGAAATTATGCTCTTTAATTTTTTCATACCTGGAAGGGTGACATGATGCCCTAGTAAGTTGATCTCCCTTTAGGATGGGTTTACACTAGGTGGGTATATGAAAGGTCATCGTCCATTCCCTCCATACTTACCACTTTCCATCTTTATTCCTCTCATTTCCCCCCTAACTTTGTTCGGGCATTGGGATTTGCCACACTAGGAAGGTTTGTATCTTGCCTTGTGGGAAGAAGGGGCCAAAGGACCATAGGGTAAAAGTAGCTGGCAAGAGTTAAAATCCAAAATGAAACCTTTGAGATGCTTCTCCCAGGTATTCCTGAGAAAGCAATAAAAGGATTCTCAGTAAGAAAAGGGAACCCATAAAATAAATAAACACTCAAGGTATTAGTTGGTGGATAGGAGGTCTCATCACGAGCCGACCTATTATGACCATGGGCATGTAGTGGTATGACACTACTATCTATCTGGTAACCAATCTAGGGTAGTGACTCTTGGTGGCATGGCTAAGAGAAAGGGGGTCTCATCACAAGCCAACCTTCTCATCTCCGTGAAATGCTTGTGGATAACATTGTCACCTCTGGTCACCAAACTAGGACAATGTCCCTCAACTCTTCCCTTGAAGCATAAAAGAAAAATATCAATGAAGTTAAGAATAAAAGGCAATGAATGGGCTAGGAAACAATGTCATCCATGACAAGGTGTAGCTCTCCGTTTACAAAGGCACCCACATGTAAGATTTACATTTCCCTATTATCACTGCACCCCATGCCCAAACACTACCCCACGCCACCTCATACACTTACATGACCTGGATTGTTTCTTACCTAAGAAACACCCCAAACTTAAGGAGGATTATCCCAATAGGACATCTTGAGACCTTCTCCAAAACTGACTTGTTAAATTACTTAACGTATTTGAGCATTTGTCTGGGTAAAGGGGGGTTTGATGCACATGTTTGGGTAGTTTAATTATTGGATGTGATTTACATGTTATGATCCCTGTGACTTATGAACCCCTGGAGGGCGTACTTGTTGTTGTTGCAGGACCTTGCCTGTTGGGCAGGTACACTTGGGGGAATGATTATCTTAGGCCTTCATGGGGATGAAATCCCACAAATGGGCGTTGTAACCCCAGCCAGGGGCAAGAAGACATCATATATTTTCACTAGGAAGAAAGAAGGACGTCACCTTGGAGGTACCCTAGCAGACCTAGTCCCAGGGAGATCTTGTTTTTCCACTTGGACGTTGACCTTTGAGAGCCCATGACGTCACCATCATGACCCTAGATGTCATCCAGAGCTAGGGTTTTCATTTTGAGGGAAGTTGTGAGCTAGTTGGCACGTGTGGGCATCATCCAGGGCCCTTGGAGGCCAAACGTTCAGCATCGGGAGCCCAACGTTTCACCTTAGGGGCTCCATGTCACCCTTGGAAGTGTTTTTAGATGCTAATTAATTTTATTTATGCCAAATTTGAATTTATTTGTAAATTGGCCAGGTCGACCTTATTTTGACCATAAAATTAATTAAAGGTCAAAACTCTGTATAAATAAACTTAAAGTACTGTCATTTTTACTTCACAACTCCTCACACAAGAGGAGAGGTCTGAAATTTTCTCCCTAGAAGATATATTGGCTGAAATTGTGAGGTGCACTCTTGTATAAGGCTGATTTTTTGCAAGTTGAATCAATCTTGGAAGCTTTTATGGTGATCTTGAATGGTATTTCATGATTATTCTTGGTGCAAGTAGGTAAAATCTGCATTTTTTGTCATCTGTTGAATTGTTTATGTATGGTTTTATTTTCTCATACAAAATTATGAAATTTCATGATATGCTCAATGCTTGAAGAATTGCTACTTTTTTACTTTCTATTTGCCAAGATTTTCATTGAATTGATCTAGTAACTAGTGAAACCCTATAGCCCTAGTTTCCTAGCACTCTAAGGTTTTGACCTAGTTATCTTTTCCTAAGTTCTTATCCCATAAGAAGCCTAAGGAGAAAGGTGCTAGGGCTTAGAATTGCCTATAACCTAGTATCTTATTTTATTGAGGAAAATGCATAGGGGGACTTAAGTTACTACTTCTCCTATGCATTCCTCTTGGACTTTTGTGCACTATCAAAATTGATTTGCAGCCTTAGAAGAAGTCATCCACTTGACTCCATAATCCCTACAGGCCACTAGTTCTAGCCTCTCTCTTGTTGAAGGATTGATTAAACACTCAAACTCTCTTCCTTGAAGCTTTTGCTAACTTCTACTCACCCTAAACTAGACTAATTCATTAACTAACTTGCTTATGTTGCAAATCACTGCTACCTCCATACTAATTCATGTTAATTTCTTGCATTCACCTACATAACTTGCACCTAGCTCACTCAGAAATTGCTTGTGACAATTGCCAATCAATCTACTAAATAAATGCTAAGTTTACATGGTGTTTCCTTGCAATTTTGAGCACTTGAATTTGTTGTTGTTACAAAAGATTGCTACAGCCATATAACTGCAGCAAATTCTCTACATAAGTGACATTAAATGCTAGCTAGACATTGCCAAATTTGCTTGCGACAATTAATTATCATTCAACCTAGTTAAAGCTACATTTTCTTGTCTTTTTCAAGCAATTTAAAGGCATATTTTTTGCGGCTGCTACAAAATACTTATTGTTGTTGTAAACTATTACATTGTTGCAACTTTATATTGGCTAGCCTATTTTTTGAAATTTCATGGTCTTAAGAAGCATTAACATCATATTTTGTACTTGAAAGCTACCATATTTTCTTTGTTGTCTTGTTCTAGGCAATTACACTCCATTTTTACCTTTGCTTCATCCCTTAAAGACCTTAAGAACCTTTTGACTTGAGTGACTAGTGAGAGGGGGGTTTTCTTGCATCCTTTCCTTAGTCTTATTATCCCTTTAGGTCACTAGGGATGTCTCCCCTGGGGTAACTTTGATATACTCCTAAATAGAAAGGGGTTTCCTATTAAGGTAATAATGATAGGTCACCCCTTGTTATGCCAATATTGCATTCACTTGCCTTGGGATTTGGGAAAGTATAGATTGTGCGATAACATTTTAGCGTTGTTGCCAGGGAACACTAAGTCAATATTCCTCAACGACACTTTTCGGTAAGCCTTTATCCAAAGCCTTATTTTCACAAAGCTTACCTGGAGACTCCATTGACGGTGATTCCCTCATCCCTTTGATAATCCTTAAGAGGATATCTGACGACTCCACTAACCTTTTCCAAGGTGCCACCTTAGTCTCAATTTTGTGATATTTCTAAGTTATGGGATCATGGCGCCCTGGGAACAAGTGTATCCAACTATTGATTTCAAAAGTTTTCAAGGATACCCACATTATTTTGATGCAAAATTGTTAAACAAATCTTCAAGATTCAAAGGCCTCCCAATTACTCACATTGTAGAATTCTTGAAGTATATAAGTGAGATAGAATTGGAAGGGGAGGATGTTCTGGTAAAATTGCTCATACTTTCTCTGCCATATTTTTTTGCAAGATTGGTTCAAGAGTTGTTGCGAAGATAGGGGTATATCATCTTTCGTAGACCTCATCAGTAGGTTTATTGAGTTTCTCAAACCAAAATGCCAGACATATGAAGATGCCCTTCAAAATCTCACAGTAACCCTAGAGGACGAAGGATTCACCATTGAGATTATGGAAGATCTCAGGGATGTGTACCATACTCAATATCAAGAACCCTTTGATATATAAGGAGAAATTTATGAAGAAAGTTGTCAACCCCTTGAAGAAGAACAAGATTTTTCCCATGATTCGATAGAATGCAGTAAATATTTAACTAAATAAGTAAATTATGAGGATGAAGTATTAATATCCGCTCCTTCATTCGATGAATCTCTCCAAGATCCTATCTCCCCTGCACAAGATGAATAGAATGAGGTGAGTCATTTTCCTTTCCAGTTTTTTGATGACACTTTATTCTATGATTCAGAAGGTGAAGAAGTAAGGGAACCCTTGCAAGAGCTAGGTCCTTCATTTTTTTATGAAGACACGATTAAAGAGATGAGTTTTAGGGAAGATGTACTGGACCCTCTTCCATTTGATGAAGTCATCCAAGCCATTGGTGCTCCTACACAAAAAGAAGTGAATATGGTAAGTTATTTCTCTTTCCAAGATTTTGATGATGCTTTGTTGGCACAGGGGCAGACCCAGGGTTCAATGCTACAACAACGCACCAACAAAAACCTAACTACTGGCCCTTTCGGCAACACCTGTGAAGCATATGAAGTCTCACCCGAGGTAGAGGCAGGGGTGGTTGCTAGACTCAAGTGTCTGCAACCTTAGCTGGGACATAGATCTGTGATTATAATACTTAATACAACTCTTAGCACCGTCAGTTCCTTAATATGTAATCACTATTCACTTCGTTGATACAACAGAGCTGCGCAGTATTCACACCAATCTACAGTATTCAAGCACTTAGCATATACAAATGGATCAGAATGAACATATCAAGCACTAAGCATGAAAGTTTAGATCAGATCTAACATTCTCACATATGATAAGCACAAAGCAAGTAAATCTATCCAACTATATCCAAGCACTTAGCAAAAGAAGACATAAACTCATTAAGACAAGCACAAAGCATCATAACACAGTGTTTACGTGGTTCACCCCTCTCCTGGGGCTACATCCACCAAATATTCTTCTTTATATTCTTCGGTCAATCAGTTACAAGCACAGAGCCATCAAAACCCTTACTCCGCACAGGACAGAAGATCTGCGCAGCTCGCTAGATCCTTCTTCCTTACGCTACAACACAAAGCCTTCTACAGTCTCTCACAAGGGTTTGCACTCAGCTCTGCAAGTCTTACACAAAATGCACAAAGCCTTGATCACACAGATTCAACTCTTGGCATTTAGCCTACATCACATAGATATATCATCCACTTCTTCTCTATATGGCCTAGACATTTATATATACATACAAAATAGGCCTAAACATGGGTAAACCAATGGGCCGACATCTCAATCTCGTTACATAATCCCAAAAACCCAAAAAGGACCAAAAAGTGGGTTGAGATCCCGCGATCTCCGCTTCATCTTGTGCTCCTCCTTTGATAGGCTGTCGAAGTCTCAAAATAGGTCAACATGACCAAGAAAATCCCAAAACTTGGTCAAGGGCCAACATGCCCCCAACACTCACATGTGACTCGTCCCGAGTCACTCCAGTCTGATCAATTCTGCCTCGAATGCCTCGAGCTTCTTTGAATTACTACTTTGTTGTGGCCTCTTGTTCAATGAACTCTTGTATTACTACGTCATTCACTGGCCCTTCTAGGTGTTGTTCTGTTGTGAGGACGAGCTGTTCTATCTCTGCTCCTTGGCTCTCTACCTCTGTAAACAACATGCATGCCTTATCTTGCACTGGTTGAAGTTGTTGGGTGACTTCCATCACTTTTCTTTGAAGCATATGGATCTTCTGTTGCATTGTACGTTGTTTGTGAGACCTCTTCATTCTGTCTACAGCTGACAGGGCCTTCATTTGTGCCTGTAGTGTATCTGCGTGTTGCTTCGCTTCATGGAGCTGTGACTCCAGTGCATGTAACTCCGGGTTCTCAGTGAGGTTTTCATATGTTTGAGCGCTCTGATTACTCAGCTTCTTGCACTCCAAGGAAAGAGCTTTTAATCTGTCAACTGCATTGTGGGCAGTTGCCTCCCTTTGGTCTCGTACATCTTGAGGGGTATCGAGCACAGTACGGAGCTCCAAGTCGGCTATGCACTGCTGGATTATGTCTTCGAGTTGTGCCACCTGTTGTGGAACTCGTTCTTCGGCCTTTACTTCAATGACTGTCACAGAGCGAAGTGCTCTGTGGACCATCTCCTGTATTTTGAGTTGCTCTGCGAGCAACTGTTCCTTTTCTTTATGCGGCTGATATTTTTCTTCATCGAACCTCTCTTGCAAAGTAAGCTTCTCGTGTTCAGTAGTACTGCGCTGCTCTAGAAGGTCTTTCTGTGCTTGCGCCAAAGCCTAGGTGGCTTGTGTTGTCTCATCCTATGCTTGTCGAAGGAGAGCTTCGACTGTATCAGCAATCCAGTGGAGTTGAGCTGGCTCATCTTCTATTTCTAGTGTCCCTGTTGATAGAGGCGCATTAGAAACTGCACGGCTAGACTGTAGTGTCTGCTGCACTTCTTGAAGTTCAACCTTGATCTGATTGAACACCTCCTCCTGCTTATCTTCTTGCTTCTCTGCTATCTCCAGCGAAGCATCATTCAGTGTTGCGACTATGAAGTCGAAGTCATCTAAGGTGAGGCTAGTCTCAAACTTAGTCTTGGTTGCTTTCAATTTCTTCCTTGATGAATATTTCAGAGGGGAAACCTTCCTTTTCTTTGAGGGGTCCTCCTCGTCTCTAGGTGGTGTAACTTCGCCTTTCTTCTATTCCACTTATGTTCCATCTATCTCTTCGTCATATCCTCCTTGCTAAGGTGATATAGAAGTAGTCTTCACCGAGGTACTGTGGACATCTTGGGATTCTTCATTTTTCTTGGTCTTGCTTAGTCCAAGTGTATCGTGCGTTGCTTCTGGACTATCAATATCAGATAGCTCCACGGGGTCTACTGGGACGAGGAGGTCTACCGACCATTCCTTGGTGATTTCCTCTAAATCCTCCTTCGTCAACTTGTAGTATGAGTGCAGCTGTTGTTTATGCTCATCAGCGCGCATTGTGATATAGATGAAATGGCAGTCCGCGCTGAATTTCATCAATGGCCTAAACCTATGGAGTGTGTTCAGGGTTATGCAAGGTTCAGACTGGATAACGGTCTTCAGCTGGTTGTAATAAGTGTGGAAGATGACATTTGATTTCCACTGCTTGTTCATGTCGCTAGAGTACGACAGTGTATTGAACTTCATGGCCAGTGGTTCAAAGGGCTTGATGTCTGGGAAGGTCGCACCTTCCGGCATCTCCCAGGTGATGAACACGATTAAGATGAGAATCCAACTGAAGTGGAACTCATACCCTTGGTCTTGCGCTTTTCTGCAGACCATTTCTAATTGGTTCACCAAGTACTTCGCCCAATTCATGTGTAGGCCCTCCGCGCACTTCCCTGCGAGGTCTACTACAAATCCGGTTACTTGGGTGGGTCGGTTCTTGCGAACTAATTCCCCCCCGATCAATTGACAGGCAAGGTGCACTGTGCCGCTCTGGATAGATATTACCTTGTAGCCTTGTGTGCCCTTCTCTACATCTCTGTAAGTATCCTTTATCCTTTGGGCGAAAGCACAATCCGCAGTCTTTCTGGGGTAGAAATCCTGTGGGTTGGGGCCTTGCATGCTTAGCCCTGCGATCCGATTGATCAATGTTGGATCCATTGTAATGCGGCATTTCAACCACAAATAACCTCCATGATAGCAATATAGTAGTAATTTGACGCATGCGTTCACCTCCTGGTGTCTCCTGAAGTGAGGAATCATCATAACATTCAATAGGGTGGACTGCGCGAGGTTATGGGTCCATGACTGAGGGGTAATATTTGAGTTCTTTCCTTTGGTTCTCATCAGATACTTATGCGGGGTGAGCATGTTGTAAACCTTCCTGTCGCTGAGGTTGAAGTCGCTAAACTTCAACGCTGCAAGCTTATCCTGGTCAGCATGAACTGCGTGCACCTCTTTCGGAAGGTACGCAGTGACCAATGTGTATTCAAAGTCTCTGGGCACACTGTCTCGGTTGATTGTGCCGCTCAGAGGTGGTAGATAGGCAGTTAAAATTCTCAGAATCAACTTGGCATTTGCGATATCGTCTCTATGCTTCATTCGTTTCTCATCAGTTGGCCGGGATGGTCTAGCTCGAGTAGTGGACGGAGAGGCCTGCAGTCCTTTCATCGAAGATGCTTGTACACCTGTAGACATTCCTCTCTCTGACATGACTCTTTCAGTCATCAAGTCGAGGAGAACTTCTATCACTGATTCTTCAACTGCGGTGAGATTGTCGAACATACGCGCTCATGATTAAAATTATCGGGGTGACGATGGACTTAGACATTGCACTAGAATACTAGCAAGGGCACAATGATCACTGTATGCAATTCATTCAATCTGCGGGCTTCAAATTATCAGTTAGCAAAAGTGTTCTTTGTGCATGGCGTGAAGGGATAAGTAGGAAAATTGGCAATGGTTCATTTGCAATGGTTATGAGCCCCTATTAACTCTTGTTTGATCCGTTATGGCGCAGTCTAATGGTCTGATGATGAACCTTTATTGCTTTTATGTCTGTTCGGGGTGGAAGTCAAACGGATATATCGGGTCCAACGACTATATTGCTTCACCATGGCGAATTGCCATGTGTTGCTATTATGATATCCTGGTGAAGCTTTAATTCTGCAAATTTTCTCTCCGTGAAGTTCCCTCTGGAACCTTCTGCAACTTATCTCTCTTCTTACTTTTCTTTCTAGCCTTCTTTCTAGTGAGCCTAGTCTTGGTAGTCTCTTTTCCATTTCGATTCTTATCGTCCTTTAACACAGTCATTGCGTGTTGTTGAGATTCTTTCCTAGGATTCAGGGGTAATACCTTTTCTTTATCTGGAGTAAGTACTCCAGTCTTCTGTGGGTCTCCTAATGTTCTTGCAGCTTCAAAATCAATTTTTCTAGTGACAACTAGCTTTGATTTGTTCTCCTGTTCTTCAATCAATTGTGCGATCCTTCTAGCCATGAAATATTTTAAGTCTTGTTTCTTCTACTCCAAAGCTTCTTCTTGTTCCTTTCATCTGGCTTGAGCTCTGTCAATCCAAGGTCTTCATATTAGCATGGTAAATGGGGCGTTGTCTTCAATAAACTTAATAATCTCAAAGTCTTCCTCTGTCGAAGTTCCATTAACATTCATAGGTATCTGAGCGAGTCTCCCACATAAGTTTACCAACTTTCCTCTAAATAACCCTATTCCTCCTAATGAAGGGATCATAACAGGCCTTCCTATAGCTTCCCAAGTTCTTTCTGTCATGATATTCACTTGTGTTTCATCATCTAGAACACAGTCAATGTCGAATTCCCCTATTCTTGCTTCAATGTATTCTTTGTCTTTCAAAATCTATGATAGTCTAACATGTCGATGGTCATCCAAGGTGTCTTTCATCTGTAGTAATACCTTCTCTAATTATTTCTAGGATTGTGCTGTAGATTTTCTGGATCTGTCTTAGGGTTCTCCTGGTTTAGAGTCATTCTTTCAAGCTTAGCGATCATTCTAGGGCAATCCAACACTTCATGGTCCATAGCCTTACAACAAAGACAACTAGGTCTTCCTACAGGGCATTCCTTAGCCAGATGTCCCAGTCTTCTGCAACTATAACAGAGGGTTAATCCTCTATTTCTTTGAAATGATCCCCAGCCTCTTCTGTACTACGCGCTAGGATTGTATGAGCTAACCTGCAACAAATTCTTTCTAGGATCCTGCATCCATTTGTTAGTCCAAACATCTTTTCTATGCATAGGTATAACATATCTTTCATGATTCTTATAAGATCTATTCATATCAAAACTTATTTCATCTATTAGTGCCCTAGTTTTTAAGCTAGGATAGAATCTATCAATCATACCTAGATCCATACTCTAGAAACAAAAAATTCTACTTATCTTACTTTTATAGAGCACAAAGCTTTCAGATCTAAAACTTTTTAACTATTCTTACCTTTATCAGAGCACAGAGCTTACAGATCTTACCTCTTTTCTTCAGATCAAACTTCTTCTCTTGGGATCTAACCTTCCTTTCTGCAGATCGGACTTATTTTTTTCAGATCTGACCTTCCTCTTGGCACAAAGCTTCACAGGTCAAGTAAAATGTTGCGCACTAGGGCAACAGATCTATGCACAGAGCTTTGACACTTTCAGGTCGAAGTTTTGCTCAAATTTTCTTCTTTTTAGTTCCCAGCAATCACAGTTTCATGTTCCGGCAACGGAACCATTTGTTGGCACAGGGGCAGACCCAAGGTTCAATGCTACAACAATGCACCAACAAAACCCTAACTACCGACCCTTTCGACAACACTTGCAAAGCAGATGAAGTCTCACCCAAGGTAGAGGTAGGGGTGGTTGCATGACTCAAGTGTCTACAACCTTAGCTGGGAACAGATCTGTGATTATAATACTTAATACAACTCTTAGCATCGTCAGTTCCTTAATATGTAATCACTATTCACTTCGCTGATACAACAGATCTCTGCAGTATTCACACCAATCTACAGTAATCAAGCACTTAGCATATACAAATGGATCAGAATGAGCATATCAAGCACTAAGCATGACTATTTAGATCAGATCTAACATTCTCACATATGATAAGCACAAAGCAAGTAGATCTATCTAAATATATCCAAGCACTTAGCAAAAGAAGACATAAACTCATTAAGACAAGCACAAAGCATCATAACACAGTGTTTATGTGGTTCGCCCCTCTCCCGGGGATACATCCACTAACTCTTCTTCTTTATATTCTTTGGTCAATCGGTTACAAGCACAGAGCCATCAAAACCTTTACTCCACACAGGACAGAAGATCTGCGCAGCTCGCTAGATCCTTCTTCCTTGCGCTACAACACAAATCCTTCTACAGTCTCTCACAGGGGCTTGCACTCAGCTCTACAAGTCTTACACAAAATGCACAAAGCCTTGATCACACATATTCAACTCTTGGCACTTAGCCTACATCACATAGATATATCATCCACTACTTCTCTATATGGCCTAGACATCTATATATACATACAAAATACGCCTAAACATGGGTAAACCCATGGGCTGACATCCCAATCCCGTTACATAATCCCAAAAAACCAAGAAGGACCCAAAAGTGGGTCGAGATCCCGTGATCTCCGCTTCGTCTTGCGCTCCTCCTTCGACAGGCTGTTGAAGTCCCAAAATAGGTCAACATGACTAAGAAACTCCCAAAACTTGGTCAAGGGCCAACATGCTTTATTTTATAATTTGGAAAGTGAAGAAGTACTAGACGAGCCCTTGGATGCATTAAATCCTTCATGTTATGATAAAGGTAGTGACATGATTGATGATATTGATGAGTTCATACATGTTGGAAGATGTAAGTGGGATGTGATTGGTTCTAATGAGGATCACATTTATGATATGGAAGGATATCTTCGAATGTTTCCTTTACAAAATTCATATGATGTTCCTAATAATTTTGATGTTTGGCAACAAGATGATGATATAATTACATAAGTTTTCCAAGCACCCAAGGATGACCTAGTGCAATGTTCTCCTGATGATTTTCGGTCATACCTTGAGGAATTTGATGAGTATTCCTTTGATCATTTGGATTGATTCTATGAAGAAGATTATCAACCATCGTTTTGCTCAAATTTTGATAAAGGTGAGGATGTTGCTTACCTAAAGCAGGATTCTTGTGACAAGGTTGTCCAACCCCATTCGACTAATTTACTTCATTGTGTCACTAAGGGTGTAGTTGGGAAACATGTCCCTTATCTTGAGTTTTCTCTGGAGCAAATCCTTCTTTTAGAATCCAAGGGCATGTTGAATACCTGAAGAAGAAGTTTATTGTCTTGGTCTTTCAACCTTCCCTTAAGAAATTGTCAATCATCCTCTAGGTTCTTACTAGTCCTTTCCCAGACCTCAGGATGTGATGATGTCCAAGGTACCCAACCTGTAGACTCTTTGAGTCAGTCTTTTGAGCCTTTGATTTTTCACGATCCCTTTCTGAGATGGATTGAGCACTTTCCTATAAGTGTGACTTGGCATAATTTTGTCCCTCCCTCCCGCCTCCATGAGCTAGATTTTACGATTTCCGATGATGTGATACATGTTCTAACCATGTTGTGCTTGACTTGTCATTGTTTTGGTTTATGATGAAGCACAGAGGAAAGTATTATGATATATTGCTAGGATGGTTTCACCGGTTATTTGACCACACCTAGCATTCAACCAACATGTAAGTAGAGGTAGGTAGGAATTTGCATCCATTGTATATACCATCTACATATCATGTTAGCATAGTTGTAGTTACATTTTACATATTATTTTGTCTCACTTGTATATATGCATGCTCATGATCATATGTTAGATTAAATATGCTCTCTATTTTATTATATTATATATGAACAAGGGGTGATATCACCACCCTAAGGATTACTAATACATTTTGTTGAGCTTTAGCAGGCACAGGTCATACCAAAGATGTTGAGGTTCTCATGCGCTCTACGGTGAGGACATGTCCCCGAGTTGGAGCCATATGTTATCCCATACCCTAGGGATAACTAAGGAGATCATGTCTCGAGGCCCACGGGTCCTAGACATGGAGTGTTGAGATCCAGATGAATTGATCATGCCCCCCGAGGGCCCCTCTTTTCTTCAGTGCAACCCATTTATCAGCAGTAGCAGTATCAATCCCACCAGCCTGGTCTTGAAGTAGCAGTAAGTATTTATCCATGAGGTAATGAGTCTGGGTATCATGGTATTTTTCACTCTGATTATTGAAGCACTTGAATATGCTACATTTGAATTCTCCTTCATTTCATAATGTTTGCTTGGAAATTATGATCTTTAACTTGTTCATACCTGGAAGGGTGACATGATGACCTAGTGAGTTGATCTCCCTTTAGGATGGGTTGTCATTGTGTGGGTATATGAAAGGTCATAATCCATTCCCTCCATACTTACCACTTTCCATATTTATTCCTCTCATTTCCCCCCTACCTTTGTTCAGGCATTGGGATTTTCCACACTAGGAAGGGTTGTACCTTGCCTTGTGGGAAGAAGGGGCTAAAGGCCCATAGGGTAAAAGTAGTTGGAAAGAGTTAAAAGACAAAATGAAACCTTTGAGATGCTTCTTCCAAGGATTCCTGAGAAATCAATAAAAGGCTTCTCAGTAAGAAAAGGGAACCCATAAAATAAATAAACACTCAAGGTATTAGTTGGTGGATAGGAGGTCTCATCACGAGCCAACCTATTATGACCATGGTCATGTATAGGTATGACACTAATATCTATCTAGTTACCAAACCAGGGTAGTGACTCTTGGTGGCATGGCTAAGAGAAAAGGGGTCTCATCACGAGCCAACCTTCTCATCTCCATGAAATGTTTGTGGATAACGTTGTCACCTCTAGTCACCAAGCCATGACAATGTCCCTCAACTCTTCCCTTGAAGAATAAAAGAAAACAATCAATGAAGCTAAGAATAAAAGGAAATGAATGGGCTAAGAAACAATGGCATCCATGACAAGGTGCAACTTTCCCTCTACAAAGGCACCCACATGTAAGATTTACGTTTCCTGTTATCACTGCACCCCATGCTCAAACACTACCCCATGCCACCTCATACACTTACATGAACTGGATTGGTTCTTACCTGGGAAACACCCCAAACTTAAGGAGGATTAGCCCAATAGGACATCCTAAGACCTTCTCCAAAAATGACTTATTAAATTGCATAACATCTTTGAACATTGGTCTGGGTAAAGGGGGGTTTGATGCACATGTTTGGTTAATTTAATTATTGGATGTGATTTACGTGTTATGATCCCTGTGACTTATGAACCCCTGGAGGGAGTACTTCTTGTTGTTGTAGGACCTTTCCTGGTGGATAGGTACACATGGGGGAATGATTAGCTTGGACCTTCATGGGGATGAAATCCCATAGATGGGTGTTTTAACCCCAGTCAAGGGCAAGAAGACATCAAATATTTGCACCATGAAGAAAGAAGGACATCACCTTGGAGGCACCCTAGCAGACCTAGACCTAGGGGGATATTGCTTTTCCACCTGGACGTTGACCTTTGAGAGCCCATGATGTCACCATCATGACCATGGATGTCATCCAAAGCTATGGTTTTCATTTTGAGGAAAATTGTGAGCTAGTTGGCACGTGTGGGCATCATCCAGGGCCTTTGGAGGCCAAACGTTCAACATCTGGAGCCCAACATTCCACCTTATGGGCTCAAAGTCACCCTAGAGGGGAATAACGTCACCCTTGGAAGTGTTTTTAGATGATAATTAATTTTATTTATGCCAGATTTGAATTTATTTGTAAATTGTCCAGGTCAGCCTTATTTTGACCAAAAAATTAATTAAAGGTCAAAATTATGTATAAATAAACATAAAGTACTCTCGTTTTTACATCAAAACTCTTCACACAAGAGGAGAGGTCTGAAATTTTCACCGTAGAACGGCTATTGGATGAAATTGTGAGGTGCACTCTTGTATAAGGTTGATTTTTTGCAAGTTGGATCAATCTTGGAAGCTTTTATGGTGATCTTGAATGATATTTCATGATTATTCTTGGTGCAAGTAGGTAAAATCTGCTTTTTTTGTCATCTCTTGAATGGTTTATGTATGGTTTTATTTTCTCATACAAGATTATGAAATTGCATGATATGCTTAATGCTTGACTTAAGGAACTTAAATTGCTACTTTCTTACTTTCTATTTGCCAAGCTTTTCATTAAATTGATTTAGTAACTAGTGAAACCCTAGAGCCCTAGTTTCCTAGCACTCTAAGGTTTTGACCTAGTTATCTTTGCCTAAGTTCTTATCCCATAAGAATCCTAAGGAGAGAAAGGTGAACAAGGTGCTAGTGCCTAGAATTGCCTACACCCTAGTATCTTGTTTTCATGAAGAAAATGAATAGGGGGACT
>JASDQU010306125.1:133858-146684 GCA_032191745.1 Picea mariana
ACTTGAAAGCTACCATATTTTCTTTGTTGTCTTGTTCTAGGCAATTACACTCCATTTTTACCTTTGCTTCATCCCTTAAAGACCTTAAGAACCTTTTGACTTGAGTGACTAGTGAGAGGGGGGTTTTCTTGCATCCTTTCCTTAGTCTTATTATCCCTTTAGGTCACTAGGGATGCCTCCCCTGGGGTAGCTTTGATATACTCCTAAATAGAAAGGGGTTTCCTATTAAGGTGATAATGATAGGTCACCCCTTGTTATGCCAATGTTGCATTCACTTGCCTTGGGATTTGGGAAAGTATAGATTGTGCGATAACATTTTAGCGTCGTTGTCGGGGAACACTAAGTCAATATTCCTCAACGACACTTTTTCGGTAAGCCTTTATCCAAAGCCTTATTTTCACAAACCTTACCTGGAGACTCCATTGACGGTGATTCCCTCATCCCTTTGATAATCCTTAAGAGGATATCTGACGACTCCACTAACCTTTTCCAAGGTGCCACCTTAGTCTCAATTTTGTGATATTTCCAAGTTATGGGATCATGGCGCCCTGGGAACAAGTGTATCCGACTATTGATTTCAAAAGTTTTCAAGGATACCCACATTATTTTGATGCAAAATTGTAGAACAACTCTTCAAGATTCAAATGCCTCCCAATTACTCACATTGTAGAATTCTTGAAGTATATAAGTGAGATAGAATTGGAAGGGGAGGATGTTCTAGTAAAATTGCTCATACTTTCTCTGCCATATTTTTTTGCAAGATTGGTTTAAGGGTTGTTGCGAAGATAGGGGTATATCATCTTTCGTAGACCTCATCAGTAGGTTTATTGAGTTTCTCAAACCACAATGCCAGACATATGAAGATGCCCTTCAAAATCTCACAGCAGCCCTAGAGGACGAAGGATTCACCATTGAGATTATGGAAGATCTCAGGGATGTGTACCATACTCAATCTCAAGAACCCTTTGATATATAAGGAGAAATTTATGAAGAAAGTTGTCAACCCCTTAAAGAAGAACAAGATTTTTTCCATGATTCGATAGAATGCAGTAAATATTTAACTAAAGAAGTGAATTATGAGGATGAAGTATTAGTATCCACTCCTTCGTTCGATGAAGCTCTCCAAGATCCTATCTCCCCTGCACAAGATGAACAGAATGAGGTGAGTCATTTTCCTTTCCAGTTTTTTGTTGACACTTTATTCTATGATTCAGAAGGTGAAGAAGTAAGGGAACCCTTGCAAGAGATAGGTCCTTCATTTTTTTATGAAGACACGATTAAAGAGATGAGTTTTAGGGAAGATGTAATGGACCCTCTTCCATTTGATGAAGTCATCCAAGCCATTGGCACTCCTGCACAACAAGAAGTGAATATGGTAAGTTAATTCCCTTTCCAAGATTTTGATGATGCTTTGTTGGCACAGGGGCAGACCCAGGGTTCAATGCTACAACAACGCACCAACAAAAACCTAACTAACGGCCCTTTCGGCAACACCTATGAAGCAGATGAAGTCTCACCCGAGGTAGAGGCAGGGGTGGTTGCAGGACTCAAGTGTCTGCAACCTTAGCTGGGACAGAGATCCGTGATTATAATACTTAATACAACTCTTAGCACCGTCAGTTCCTTAATATGTAATCACTATTCACTTCGTTGATACAACAGAGCTTCGCAGTATTCACACCAATCTATAGTATTCAAGCACTTAGCATATACAAATGGATCAGAATGAACATATCAAGCACTAAGCATGAAATTTAGATCAGATCTAACATTCTCACATATGATAAGCACAAAGCAACTAGATCTATCCAACTATATCCAAGCACTTAGCAAAATAAGACATAAACTCATTAAGACAAGCACAAAGCATCATAACACAGTGTTTACGTGGTTTACCCCTCTCCTGGGGCTACATCCACCAAATATTCTTCTTTATATTCTTCGGTCAATCGGTTACAAGCACAGAGCCATCAAAACCCTTACTCCGCAGAAGACAGAAGATCTGTGTAGTTGGCTAGATCCTTCTTCCTTACGCTACAACACAAAGCCTTCTACAGTCTCTCACAAGGGCTTGCACTCAGCTCTGCAAGTCTTACACAAAATGCACAAAGCCTTGATCACACAAATTCAACTCTTGGCATTTAGTCTACATCACATAGATATATCATCCACTTCTTCTCTATATCTCCTAGACATTTATATATACATACAAAATAGGCCTAAACATGGGTAAACCCATGGGCCGACATCTCAATCTCGTTACATATTCCCAAAAATTCAAAAAGGACCGAAAAGTGGGCCAAGATCCCGCGATCTCCGCTTCGTCTTGTGCTCCTCCTTTGATAGGCTTTCGAAGTCCCAAAATAGGTCAACATGACCAAGAAAATCCCAAAACTTGGTCAAGGGCCAACATGCCCCCAACACTCACATGTCACTCGTCCCGAGTCACTCCGGTCTGATCAATTCTGCCTCGAATGCCTCGAGCTGCTTTGACTTGCTACTTTGTTGTGGCCTCTTGTTCAGTGAACTCCTGTATTACTACATCATTCACTGGCCCTTCTAGGTGTTGTTCTGTTGTGAGGATGAGTTGTTCTAGCTCTGCTCCTTGGCTGTTGACCTCTGTAAACAACAGGCATGCCTTATCTTGCACCGGTTGAAGTTGTTGGGTGACTTCCATCACTTTGCTTTGAAGCATATGGATCTTCTGTTGCATTGTACGTTGTTTGTGAGAACTCTTCATTCTGTCTACAACTGACAGGGCCTTCATCTGTGCCTGTAGTGTATCTGCGTGCTGCTTCGCTTCATGGAGCTGCGACTCCAGTGCCTGTAACTCCGGGTTATCAGTGAGGTTTTCATATGTTTGAGCGCTCTGATTACTCAGCTTCTTGCACTCCAAGGCAAGAGCTTTTAATCTGTCAACTGCATTGTGGGCAGTTGCCTCCCTTTGGTCTCGTACATCTTGAGGGGTCTCGGGCATAGTACGGAGCTCCAAGTCGACTATACGTTGTTGGATTACATCTTCGAGTTGTGCCACCTGTTGTGGAACTCGTTCTTCGGCCTTTACTTCAATGACTGTCACAGAGCGAAGTGCTCTGTGGACCATCTCCTGTATTTTGAGTTGCTCTGCGAGCAACTGTTCCTTTTCTTTATGCGACTGGTATTTTTCTTCATCGAACCTCTCTTGCAAAGTAAGCTTCTTGCGTTCGACAGTACTGCGATGCTCTAGAAGGTCTTCCTATGCTTGCGCCAAAGCCTGGGTGGCTTGTGTTGTCTCATCCTGTGCTTGTCGAAGGAGAGCTTCAACTGTATCAGCAATCTGGTGGAGTTGAGCTGGATCATCTTCTATTTCTAATGTTCCTGTTGATAGAGGCGCAGTAGAAACTGCATGGCTAGACTATAGTGTCTGCTGCACTTCTTGAAGTTCAACCTTGATCTAACTGAACACCTCCTCCTGCTTAGCTTCTTGCTTCTCTGCTATCTCCAGTGAAGCATCATTCAGTGTTGCGACGATGAATTCGAAGTCATCTAAGGTGAGGCTGGTCTCAAACTTAGTCTTGGTTGCTTTCAATTTCTTCCTTGATGAATATTTTAGAGGGGAAACCTTCCTTTTCTTTGAGGGGTCCTCCTCGTCTCTAGGTGGTGTAACTTCGCCTTTCTTCTATTCCACTTATGTGCCATATATCTCTTCATCATATCCTCCTTGCTAAGGTGAGATAGAAGCAGTCTTTGCCGAGGTACTATGGACATCTTGGGCTTCTTCATTTTTCTTGGTCTTTCTTAGTCCAGGTGTATCGTGCGCTGCTTCTAGACTATCGATATCAGATAGCTCCATGGGGTCTATTGGGGTGAGGAGGTCTACCGACCATTCCTTGGTGATTTCCTCTAAATCCTCCTTCGTCAACTTGTAGTATGATTGCAGCTGTTGTTTATGCTCATCAGCGTGCGTTGTGATATAGATGAAATGGCGGTCCGCGTTGAATTTCATCAATGGCCTAAACCTGTGGAGTGTGTTCGGGGTTATGCGAGGTTCAGACTGGATAACGGTCTTCAGCTGGTTGTAATAAGTGTGGAAGACGGCATTTGATTTCCACTACTTGTTCATGTCGCTGGAGTACGACAGTGTACTGAACTTCACGGCCAGTGGTTCAAAGGGCTTGATGTTCGGGAAGGTCGCACCTTCCGGCATCTCCCAAGTGATGAACACGATTAAGATGAGAATCCAACTAAAGTGGAACTCATACCCTTGGTCTTGCGCTTCCTTGCAGTCCAGTTCTAATTGGTTCACCAAGTACTTCGCCCAATTCATGTGTAGGCCTCCATGCACTTCCCTACGAGGTCTACTATAAATCTGGTTACTTGGGTGGGTCAGTTCTTGCGAACTAATTTCCCCACGATCAGTTGACAGGCAGGGTGCACTGTGCCGCTCTGGATAGATATTACCTTGTAGCCTTGTGTGCCCTTCTCTATATCTCTATAAGTATCCTTTATCCTTTGGGTGAGAGCGCGATCCGCGGTCTTTCTGAGGTAGAAATCCTGTGGGTCGGGGCCTTGCATGCTTAGCTATGTGATCCGATTGATCAATGTTGGATCCACTGTAATGCGGAAGTTCAACCACAAATAACCTCCATGATAGCAATATAGCAGTAATTTGACGCATGCGTTCACCTCCTGGTGTCTCCTGAAGTGAGGAATCATCATAACATTCAGTAGGGTGGACTGCACGAGGTTATGGGTCCATGACTGAGGGGTAATATTTGAGTTCTTTCCTTTGGTTCTCGTCAGATACTTATGCGGGGCGAGCATGTTGTAAACCTTCCTGTCGCTGAGGTTGAAGTCACTAAACTTCAACGCTGCGAGCTTATCCTGGTCAGCATGAACTGCGTGCACCTCTTTCGGAAGGTACGCAGTGACCAACGTGTATTCAAAGTCTCTGGGCACACTATCTTGGTTGATTGTGCCGCTCAGAGGTGGTAGATAGGTAGGTAAAATGCTTGGAATCAACTTGGCATTTGCAATATCGTCTCTATGCTTCGTTCGTTTCTCATCAGCTAGCTGGGATGGTCCGGCTCGAGCAGTGGACGGAGAGGCCTGCAGTCCTCTCATCGAAGATGCTTGTACACCTATAGACATTCCTCTCTCTGACATGACTCTTTCATTCATCAAGTCGAGGAGAACTTCTATCACTGATTCTTCAACTGCAGTGAGATTGTCGAACATATGCGCTCAGGATTAAAATTATCGGGGTGACGATGGACTTAGACATTGCACTAGAATTCTAGCAAGGGCACAATGATCACTGTATGCAATTCATTCAGTCTGCGGGCTTCAAATTCTCAGTTATCAAAAGTGTTCTCTATGCATGGCGCGAAGGGATAAGTAGGCAACTTGGCAACGGTTCATTTGCAACGGTTATGAGCCCCTATTAACTCTTGTTCGATCCGTTATGGCGTAGTCCAATGGTCTGATGATGAACCTTTATTGCTTTTCTGTCTGTTCGGGGTGGAAGTCAAACGGATATATCGGGTCCAACGGCTATATTGCTTCACCATGGTGAAGTGCCATGTGTCGCTGTTATGATAACCGGGCGAAGCTCTAATTCTGCAAATTTTCTCTCTACGAAGTTCCCTCTGGAACCTTCTGCAACTTATCTCTCTTCTTACTTTTCTTTCTAGCCTTCTTTCTAGTGAGCCTAGTCTCAGTAGTCTCTTTTCCATTTCGATTCTTATCGTCTTTTAACACAGTCATTGCGTGTTGTTGAGATTCTTTCCTAGGATTCAGGGGTAATACCTTTTCTTTATCTGGAGTAAGTACTTTAGTCTTCTGTGGGTCTCCTAATGTTCTTGTAGCTTCAAAATCAATTTTTCTAGTGACAACTAGCTTCGATTTGTTCTCCTGTTCTTCAATAAATTGTGCGATCCTTCTAGACATGAAATATTTTAAGTCTTGTTTCTTCTACTCCAAAGCTTCTTATTTTTCCTTTCGTCTCGCTTGAGCTCTGTCAATCCAAGGTCTTCATATTAGCATGGTAAACAGGGCGCTGTCTTAATTAAACTTAATAATCTCAAAGTCTTCCTCCGTCGAAGTTCCATTAACATTCATAGGTATCTGAGCGAGTCTCTCACATAAGTTTACCAGCTTTCCTCTGAATAACCCTATTCATCCTAATGAAGGGATCATAGCAAGCCTTCCTATAGCTTCCCAAGTTCTTTCTGTTATGATATTCACTTGTGTTTCCTCATCTAGAACACAACCAATGTCGAATTCCCCTATTCTTGCTTCAATGTATTCTTTGTCTTTCAAAATCTATGATAGTCTAACATGTCGATGGTCATCCAAGGTGTCTTTCATCTGTAGTAATACCTTCTCTAATTCTTTTTGGGATTGTGCTGTAGATTTTATGGATCTGTCTTAGGGTTCTCCTGGTTTAGAGTCATTCTTTCAAGCTTAGTGATCATTCTAGGGCAATCCAACACTTCATGGTCCATAGCCTTACAACAAAGACAACTAGGTCTTCTTCTAGGGCATTCCTTAGCCAGATGTCCCAGTCTTCTGCAACTATAACAGAGGGTTAATCCTCTCTTTCTTTTAAATGATCTCCAGCCTCTTCTGTACTACGCGCTAGGATTGTATGAGCTAACCTGCAACAAATTCTTTCTAGGATCCTGCATCCATTTCTTATTCCAAACATCTTTTCTATGCATAGGTATAACATATCTTTCATGATTCTTATAAGATCTATTCATATCAAAACTTCTTTCATCTATTAGTGCCCTAGTTTTTAAGCTAGGACAGAATCTATCAATCATACCTAGATCCATACTTTAGAAACAAAAAATTCTACTTATCTTACTTTTATAGAGAACAAAGCTTTCAGATCTAAAACTTCTTAACTATTCTTACCTTTATTAGAGCACAGAGCTTACAGATCTTACCTCTCTTCTTCAGATCAAACTTCTTCTCTTGGGATCTAATCTTCCTTTCTGCAAATCAGACTTCTTTTCTTCAGATCTGACCTTCCTCTTGGCACAAAGCTTCACGGGTCAAGTAAAATGTTGCGCACTAGGGAAACAGATCTACGCATAGAGCTTTCACACTTTCAGGTCAAAGTTTTGCTCAAATTTTCTTCTTTTTAGTTCCCAGCAATCACAGTTTCATGTCCCGACAACGGAACCATTTGTTGGCACAGGGGCAGACCCAGGCTTCAACGCACCAACAATGCACCAAAAAAACCCTAACTACCGACCCTTTCGGCAACACTTGCGAAGCTGATGAAGTCTCACCCAAGGTAGAGGCAGGGGTGGTTGCAGGACTCAAGTGTCTACAACCTTAGCTGGGACACAGATCTGTGATTATAATACTTAATACAACTCTTAGCATCATCAGTTCCTTAATATGTAATCACTATTCACTTCGTTGATACAATAGAGCTCCGCAGTATTCACACCAATCTACATTATTCAAGCACTTAGCATATACAAATGGATTAGAATGAGCATATCAAGAACTATGCATGACTATTTAGATCAGATCTAACATTCTCACATATGATAAGCACAAAGCAAGTAGATCTATCCAAATATATCCAAGCACTTAGCAAAAGAAGACATAAACTCATTAAGACAAGCACAAAGCATCATAACACAGTGTTTACGTGGTTCACCCCTCTCTCGGGGATACATCCACCAACTCTTCTTCTTTATATTCTTCGGTCAATCGGTTACAAGCACAGAGCCATCAAAACCTTTACTCCACACAGGACAGAAGATCTGCACAGCTCGCTAGATCCTTCTTCCTTGCGCTACAACACAAATCCTTCTATAGTCTCTCACAGGGGATTGCACTCAGCTCTGCAAGTCTTACACAAAATGCACAAAGCCTTGATCACACAGATTCAACTCTTGGAACTTAGCCTACATCACATAGATATATCATCCACTACTTCTCTATATGGCCTAGACATCTATATATACATACAAAATATGCCTAAACATGGGTAAACCCATGGGATGACATCCCAATCCTGTTACATAATCCCAAAGAACCAAGAAGGACCCAAAAGTGGGCCGAGATCCCGTGATCTCCGCTTCGTCTTGCACTCCTCCTTCGACAGGCTGTCGAAGTCCCAAAATAGGTCAACATGACCAAGAAACTCCCAAAACTTGGTCAAGGGCCAACATGCTTTATTTTATAATTTGGAAAGTGAAGAAGTACTAGACGAGCCCTTGGATGCATTAAATCCTTCATGTTATGATAGAGGTAGTGACATGGTTGATGATATTGATGAGTTCATACATGTTGGAAGACGTAAGTGGGATGTGATTGGTTCTAATGAGGATAAAATTTATGATATGGAAGGATATCTTCGAATGTTTCCTTTACAAAAATCATATGATGTTCCTAATAATTTTGATGTTTGGCAACAAGATGATGATATAATTACATAAGTTTTCCAAGCACCCAAGGATGACCCAGTGCAATGTTCTCCTGGTGATTTTCGGTCATACCTTGAGGAATTTGATGAGTATTCCTTTGATTATTTGGATTGATTCTATGAAGAAGATTATCAACCATGGTTCTGCTCAAATTTTGATAAAGGTGAGGATGTTGCTTACCTAAAGCAGGATTCTTGTGACAAGGTTGTCCAAACCCATTCGACTACTTTACTTCATTGTGTCACTAAGGGTGTAGTTGGGAAACATGTCCCTTATCTTGAGTTTTCTCTGGAGCAAATCCTTCTTTTAGAATCCAAGGGCATGTTGAATACCTTAAGAAGAAGTTTATTGTCTCGGTCTTTCAACCTTCCCTTAAGAAATTGTCAGTCATCCTCTAGGTTCTTACTAGTCCTTTCCCAGACCTTAGGATGTGATGATGTCCAAGGTACCCAACCTGTAGACTCTTTGATTCAGTCTTTTGATCTTTTGATTTTTCACGATCCCTTTCTGAGATGGATTGAGCACTTTCCTATAAGTGTGACTTGGCATAATTTTGTCCCTCCCTCCCGCCTCCATGAGCTAGATTTTACGATTTCTGATGATGTGATACATGTTCTAACCATGTTGTGCTTGACTTGTCATTGTTTTGGTTTATGATGAATCACAGAGGCAAGTATTATGATATATTGCTAGGATGGTTTCACCGGTTATTTGACCACACCTAGCATTCAACCAACATGTAAGTAGAGGTAGGTAGGAATTTGCATCCATTGTATATACCATCTGCATATCATGTTAGTATAGTTGTAGTTACATTTTACATATTATTTTGTCTCACTTGTATATATGCATGCTCATGATCATATGTTAGATTAAATATGCTCTCTATTTTATTATATTATATATGAACAAGGGGTGATATCACCACCCTAAGGATTACTAATACATTTTTTTGAGCTTTAGAAGGCACAGGTCATACCAAAGATGTTGAGGTTCTCATGTGCTCTATGGTGAGGACATGTCCCCGAGTTGGAGCCACATGTTATCCCCTACCCTAGGGATAACTAAGGAGATCATGTCTCGAGGCCCACGGGTCCTAGACATGGAGTGTTGAGATCCGGATGAATTGAGCATGCCCCCAGAGGGCCCCTCTTTTCTTCAGTGCAACCCATTTATCAGCAGTAGCAGTATCCATCCCACCAACCTGGTCCTGAAGTAGCAATAAGTCTTGCTCCATGAGGTAATGATTCTAGGTATCATGGTATTTTTCACTCTGATTATTGAAGCACTTGAATATGCTACATTTGAATTCTCCTTCATTTCATAATGTTTGCTTGGAAATTATGCTCTTTAACTTGTTCATACCTGGAAGGGTGACATGATGACCTAGTGAGTTGATCTCCCTTTAGGATGGGTTGTCATTGGGTGGGTATATGAAAGGTCATCATCCATTCCCTCCATACTTACCACTTTCCATATTTATTCCTCTCATTTCCCCCCTACCTTTGTTCAGCCATTGGGATTTTCCACACTAGGAAGGGTTGTACCTTGCCTTGTGGGAAGAAGGGGCTAAAGGCCCATAGGGTAAAAGTAGTTGGCAAGAGTTAAAAGACAAAATGAAACCTTTGAGATGCTTCTCCCAAGGATTCCCGAGAAATCAATAAAAGGCTTCTCAGTAAGAAAAGGGAACCCACAAAATAAATAAACACTCAAGGTATTAGTTGGTGGATAGGAGGTCTCATCACGAGCCGACCTATTATGACCATGGTCATGTATAGGTATGACACTAATATCTATCTAGTTACCAAACCAGGGTAGTGACTCTTGGTGGCATGGCTAAGAGAAAGGGGGTCTCATCACGAACCAACCTTCTCATCTCCATGAAATGTTTGTGGATAACGTTGTCACCTCTGGTCACCAAGCCAAGACAATGTCCCTCAACTCTTCCCTTGAAGAATAAAAGAAAACGATCAATGAAGCTAAGAATAAAAGGAAATGAATGGGCTAATAAACAATGACATCCATATCAAGAGTGCAACTCGCCCTCTACAAAGGCACCCACATGTAAGATTTACATTTCCTGTTATCACTGCACCCCATGCTAAAAAACTACCCCATGCCACCTCATACACTTACATGAACTGGATTGGTTCTTACCTGGGAAACACCCCAAACTTAAGGAGGATTAGCCCAATAGGACATCCTAAGACCTTCTCCAAAGTTGACTTGTTAAATTGCATAACGTTTTTTAGAATTGGTCTAGGTAAAGGGGGGTTTGATGCACATGTTTGGTTAATTTAATTATTGGATGTGATTTACGTGTTATGATCCCTGTGACTTATGAACCCCTGGAGGGAGTAATTGTTGTTGTTGTAGGACCTTTCCTGGTGGATAGGTACACATGGGGGAATGATTAGCATGGACCTTCATGGGGATGAAATCCCATAGATGGGTGTTTTAACCCCGGTCAAGGGCAAGAAGACATCAAATATTTGCACCATGAAGAAAGAAGGACATCACCTTGGAGGCACCCTAGCAAACCTAGACCTAGGGGGATCTTGCTTTTCCACCTGGACGTTGACCTTTGAGAGCCCATGATGTCACCATCATGACCATGGATATCATCCAAAGCTATGGTTTTCATTTTGAGGAAAATTGTCAGCTAGTTGGCACGTGTGGGCATCATCTAGGGCCTTTGGAGGCCAAACGTTCAACATCTGGAGCCCAACATTCCACCTTATGGGCTCAAAGTCACCCTAGAAGGGCATGACGTCACCCTTGGAAGTGTTTTTAGACGATAATTAATTTTATTTATGCCAGATTTGAATTTATTTGTAAATTGTCCAGGTCGACCTTATTTTGACCAAAAAATTAATTAAAGGTCAAAATTGTGTATAAATAAACATAAAGTACTCTCGTTTTTACATCAAAACTCTTCACACAAGAGGAGAGGTCTGAAATTTTCACCATAGAACGACTATTGGATGAAATTGTGAGGTGCACTCTTGTATAAGGTTGATTTTTTGCAAGTTGGATCAATCTTGGAAGCTTTTATGGTGATCTTGAATGATATTTCATGATTATTCTTGGTGCAAGTAGGTAAAATCTGTTTTTTTTGTCATCTGTTGAATGGTTTATGTATGGTTTTATTTTCTCATACAAGATTATGAAATTGCATGATATGCTTAATACTTGACTTAAGGAACTTAAATTGCTACTTTCTTACTTTCTATTTGCCAAGCTTTTCATTAAATTGATTTAGTAACTAGTGAAACCCTAGAGCTCTAGTTTCCTAGCACTCTAAGGTTTTGACCTAGTTATCTTTGCCTAAGTTCTTATCCCATAAGAATCCTAAGGAGAGAAAGGTGAACAAGGTGCTAGGGCCTAGAATTGTCTACACCCTAGTATCTTGTTTTCATGAGGAAAATGAATAGGGGGACTTAAGTTACTACTTCTCCTATGCATTCCTCTTGGACTTTTGTGCACTATCAAAATTGATTTGCAGCCTTAGAAGAAGCCATCCACTTGACTCCATAAGCCCTATAAGGAACTACTTCTAGCCTCTCTCTTATTGAAGGACTGATTAAACACTCAAACTCTCTTCCTTGAAGCTTTTGCTAACTTCTACTAACCCTAAACTAGACTAATTCATTAACTAACTTGATGTTGTTGCAAATCACTGCTACAACCATACTAATTCATGATAATTTGTTTCATTCTCCTACATAACTTGCACCTAGATCACTCAAAAATTGTTTGTGACAATTGCCAGTCAATCTACTAGATAAATGCTAAGTTTACATGGCATTTCCTTGCAATTTTGAGCACTAGAATTTGTTGTTGTTACAAAAGATTGCTACAACCATCTAACTGCAGCAAATTATCTACATAAGTGACATTAAATACTAGTTAGAAATTTCCAATTTTGCTTGTGACAATTAATTGTCATTCAACCTAGTTAAAGCTACATTTTCTTATTTTTTTCAAGCAATTTCAAGGCATATTTTTTGCAGTTGTTACAAAATACTTATTGTTGTTGTAAATGTTGATTAAGGTTAGTTGTCATTGATGTCAACCCTTGAAGAAAGCCTGGTAGCACAAAGGTTTAGGTAATGGACCCAAGTTTGTTTGATGTAAAGATGACTCATTATTGCCTTGTCATGGTTGATAAGAAGTACATATGGATGAACTCCAAAGTGGTCCCCTTATGGTGAAATCCCTCATGGGAAGACGTTTTGCGGATTGAGTTATCCTAGAAGTATGGTTAGAGAACCCATGATCATTTTTGGAATAATGATATAAAGGTTAGCAAATTTGTCAGTGAAACTATCCTATATCGATAGTGTTTGTCATGCCATTTTCGTTGGTATGTGGAACGTCACATAACTCCTCAC
>JASDQU010306126.1:1132-16330 GCA_032191745.1 Picea mariana
GAATTTTTCTATGGCACTATCAAAGGGACACAATTGTTTCTTGCTAGACAATTTTGAGGCTATGGATCAGTGATGATAGCTTGCCATTTATCCATCACCATCTTTGCAACCTACATTCTTCATTGGAATGGGACTTTGTGGTGTGATGTTCACATGACTTTCTTAGATGAGAAGGATTCTTGGAACTACTGGAGGATTGGAATCTCTAAATCTACTAATTTGAGTTCCAATTGAACTTCCCTTTATTTATCTCCTCGTCACCAATAGGCTTTGAGTTGGGAAATTTTCTAACTCATTGGCTTATGTTTTTTTTTTCCCTCTACCAATGTGCCTCTTCAAATTCTCCTTTAACTTCATGGTGAAAAAATAAGCATATGCATGCATATTGGTGGTCAATAAGACAATATTTTTCAGTATATTATATCGATGCAGTGTCACTTTAAACTCTACAATGTAGTTAGGAACCTAGTGGCTTTGCTTTTGGTGCAACTGCTACCACTACATATACTCAACATGGCATATGTCCAATAGGCGTTCCCATGGGATGAAAATTTCCCTTCATGATTTTTTTAGTCCTTACATGGTCACAGTCTCACCCACTTCCTTCCTCTTCTAAGCAAAGTATTACCACCAACAAAGTGGATTTGAGGTGAAGTTGAGGGTAGTAAATGAAAGTTTATTCTCAGTAGAAGAATTTTTCATAGAAAACTAGTGCTCCATTTGTTGGATACACTCACCCAAAGTAATTACATCTATGTCACCTTCAAATAGTGGAATTCCAATACTTGCTTTAAACTTAAACAAAACTCCCCCATTGAATGGTGCATCAACTCTAGGTTTCACATTTTGATGATTGCTTCCTAAAAGCATGATTATCCTCATAAATTTGGAACAATGGTCATACATGTCGTCCCTATGCCTTCATGTCTCTTCTTCTACCATGTTTTTCACACCTACCATGGTGGAACAAGGTGGATTCACTTCTCCCATTATGTAGTTGAGTCAGTGCATGGAAATTTTGTCGAAGGTAAACAAAGGCAATCACCCTTTAATTTTAAATATGTCAAGCACTTACAAACTAACATAAGGTATAAATCATCCATAGGTTAAAGAAAACATCAGTTCTAAACATTGGTCAAGACACATTGATGATCCACATTGGTCTAGGTGCACCAATTCTTCTATACAAATGTGCACCCAAGTGTAAAAGAACACAAAATATAGTAGTGCTCCACTTTTCTTCCAAAATCCTTGTGCTCCATTAACCATGTGCACTAGAGTGCTAATAGCCCAAAAAGACATTAGTGCTTCGCTTCTGCATTGGTATATTATTTCTCCTATTTGGTATGGGTGAACCAATGCTCCTATATAATGTAGGTGCATTGATGATCTTCTTTAGGTATGGGTGCACCAGTGCTCCTAATACACCAAATCATTGAACAATAATGTCCCTAATGCTTGAGACTAAGAAATAAAGAAATTATATTGATTTCCACAATATACCAGCAACACCAAGAAAAGCTACACAAAATTAAGTAAAAACTACAACTTATAGTTTTGTGCTTTTCATCGATTTGGTCACATGTAATTAAGCTTTCCCAAAATGCAACCTTGCTTATTACTCGAATACTAGTTCTTTGCTAAACACAATTTCAATTCCCATTGATCATATTTCCCCCTTCACACCTATAAATAGGAATATAGAACACTGGAATTTCTATGGACCACTCCCCCTCCAAATTCTTCCTTACTACCATCTCAATATGTCAGTGCAATATTTTCCACGGAACAGACAGTGGGACATTTTTCTTCCTACACAAATACAATAAGGTTATTACCCTCCTGTGCATAAATGCCTTCATTTACCTCTTTGTTCTTAATTTCACATTGTAAAAAAGGGATGCCTCCTTCATTACATAAAGTTTAATAACTTTGTTATCAAAGTTTTACATATCCACAATCTATGCTAACTGGATGCATAGAATGAAAATGTCTTGTATGTTATTGTCATCTTCACCTCTATATTAGAGATAGGTTCTAAAATTTATTTTGGGACTCTAAAGTGGACTAGAAGTCACCAAGATCTCTTATTAAACATAAAACACCATGTCCATGACACAATGAAAATAATGGTAATGCTCTTTGTCATGTGAGATACAATGAAACATGTCACAAGACTTTCAAAGTTGCATATATCATGTCACAATATTTTGGAAGTTACATCATTAAGAGAGCTGAAATTATCATTAAGTGTATAAAAAAATTACATTCACAGATATATACAAGCCATAGAAATATCCTTGTGTATATTATCAACTATATAATTTACATCTAACTGTCTTATAAAATTATTACATGACATCATGAATTTCTTTTAGTCTTTTTTTTTCCTTTCCAGTGCTTAAGCAAATCATCAATGTCCATGTCTTCGTTTATTGGGTGCTCTTCAGCAGATGACGTTGTTTCAGTCCTTTCACATTGAGTATGTCTGGTATCATACCCACAACGTGGATGCTGCTGTGAGGGGCCATCACCCAAAAAAATAAAAAATATTGAATTTATATGGCCAATTTGTAAATGTCATTGAAGTAGTTCATTAATATTAAAAAAAAACTCTGCAATGTAATTATTTACATGTTCCTCTAGTTGGCACCATTGGAATGGTTTCTGGAATATTCACCTGATCTTCAGGTCGAGGATGATCATCTATGACATTCTCTGCTATTAAAATGTCAAAAATTATAAGTACAAAATTATTAAGTATATGATTAATATATAGACATTTTACCGTTGTGCGCCTCATTCACAGGAACATCTTGGGGCTGCACCTCACTGGGATGGGGCTACTGGGGATCACCATGATCTTCTGGATTTGTTTCTCTATTAATGCTTTGTTGTTCAATACTAATGGTAGGGTTGATAGTGCTTCTCCCCTGATTAAAACAAAGTAAGACATTAAATTATGGACGATATCAAACATTTACGTATTTTATAAGTAATGTGCACTGATTTTTATTTACCTTATCCAACAAATTGGATCTTGGGGTCTGCCCCATGCTTTTCCTTCAATCAACCATGAATTTATAACTCTACTTGTAACCAAGTTGGAGGTTTTCCACCATGGTTCCAGTTCCGAAGTCGTCACCCTGCATTGCATAAGGGTATGGTTTTTTAATGTTTTTGGCTGCAATTACCTTAAAGTTGTAAGGTGATACAATTAATATTCTTAAGATGTTTGGGTACTTACGATTCGTGACTATAACCTCAAGTAGCTGCCCGGTGATGCAGGAGCATCATCAGCAACAAGCGAGCGTGGGGCAAGCGCCATCACATTTTTGGCACATGTTGAAAATGTTTGAAATGTTTTTGAAAGTTTGGATGCGTAGACATTAATGTAATAATTAAGAGAGTGCGTACTTCCATAGTGTAAAATAGATCTTGAGCGATCCTCTCTCATCTATAAGGTGTAGAGGCATTTATGCATAGTTAATGTAAGTAGGTAGATTTAAATTATAGATTAGACAGTTTAAGGCGCTGGAGGGAAAATGACTATAGACACCCTCATCTTGTATCATTGTAACATTATCAAGAATATCACAGAGCAGGAGAAGAGAGTTGTAGAAGAAAGTCATAGAGTAGAAACCATGTATAGAAGTTTGAATTAATGAAAAGAGATTTGATTTATATTCATGGTGTTGTGATACTTTCTGTGTATACATGTTGAATGTTATGCCTATGGTTGTTTTACTCTTTTTGTTGTACATTTTCTTTTATGCTATGTATGTATGATTTCATATTAAGTATTTGAAGTCTGAGAGAGTAGGGAAATGAGTTTCAATTGTTTCTCTTTTGAGTAGAAGTTCCTGCAAGGAGTGCAGTGAAGCGTCCGCAAGGAGTGCGTTGACGGGTTCAGAGTTCATCTTTGAAAGCTCAGGAGGGATACCGTTGTTATCATTTTCCACAGAAGTGCAAGTCAGGCACAAAAGTCGTGTAATGTGTACGTAGGATGGTTGGAAGTTCAGAGCTTATCAACCAAGAAGAAGGTTGAAGACCACTGTCACGAGGAGTTGCACAGAGTCAAAAGAACTCAAATACTTAGACGTATTTGAAGAAGTGCCGCAAGGAGTGCGTGGAGAAATCTCATAGGATATTTGAGTTTGCGAAAGGAAGCTCAGGAAAGTTAGCGTCTTCAAGGTGTTTGAGGAGTAAAAGGGAAATTTAGCCATCGTGCAAAGGATAGGTTCCAGAAGAGAGTCGCAAGGTCAATTTAGAACTAGAGATCTTTGAAGAAGAGATTGGACGGTTGAAATTCTCCGAGGAGAATTCCCGAAATAGTGAGAGCCGTAGGACTTACAGGAGTTGCAAGGTGGATAAAGGGTTATTGATCTTGACTTATTGGGACATCAGATCATTTTGTCATTTCAGGGTTCGAGAGTCCGAAGTGCAAGCCAAAATCCTTGGATGATCAAATCCCCGATACGCGAAAAGGAGTTTTTTGTGTATGGAAGTAAGGAGAATCAAGTTGTGACACAAAAGGGGAGAAAACCTGAAATCAGAAGTTGCGACAAAGGATTTCGACGTTTCGGGACTTTGGAGACCAGAAGGTGGAGAGGACTTAGGTTTCGAGCTTGACGTATCGAACTTCCGGTACACGAAATTGCGCTAACCGTTGGATCAAGGGAAGATCCAGAGTCATTGATCTCCTTGGAAGTGGAACCTTAGTGTTTCAGCATTTCAGGATTCGCTATACCGGAAGTCCCGTTGATAAGAGAACATATATAACAAGGAGGAGAACCTAGTAAGCGAAAGTCCGAAAGGATTTCAGAAGATGTCATTTTGGCATTTTGGGGTTCAGAGGTTAGAGAGCCCTGAGAGCATAGTAAAAGCGCATTTTAGTGGTTGAAAACCTGAAATCGCGAAGATAAGGGGAAGGCCAGGACACTTGTATTTTGGCAATTCATTAATTCAAGTTTTGGAGGTCGAAGAGGTAAGGTTCTCGACCACAGGATTCGCGAATTCATGAAGTCCGGTATCCCGAAGTAAAAAGAGGAAATTTCCTCAAGGTTTGTTGTGGGTGTTGATTTCCTGAAAGGGAAATAAAAGATCCAATCGAGCTCTCAGGGCTGAAAATAAAAGATCCTGTGCGGATCCTAACCTGTGGGTCTGGGGGTCTGCATTAGTTGTGGTATCAGAGCCCTTCTCTGTTTGTATATTGAAAATAGAGGGAGCACGAAATATTTTCATCCATGCCAACAAGAAGAAGAGACAGGAAAACACTCAATCCACCATAGGAAAGGGAAATTCCAAGAAGGAGGGGTAGGCAATTACCTGATCCACCAGGGGCAAGAGAGATGCGTGAACTACATGCCAGGCTTGATGCCATGGAGACAACACAGAGGCGCACATTCGGTGCTGGATATATCAACGAATCTGAAAGTGAAGATGAAGCTAGACATGGAGGAGAAGAAGTTGCAGCTGAAGATCTAGTGGAAGAATGCCTGTTCAGGGCTGTTGCAAGGATTGGTGCCAGGGAAAAAATGGGCATTCCAGTATATGAGGGAAACTTGGATGTTGAAGAGATTCTAGACTGTATTAGAACTATGGATAAGTATTTTTACTATGAAGATGTCGAGGAAGAAAAGAAGATCAAACATGCTGTGACAAGACTTAAAGGGCATGCAACTTTATGGTGGGATGAACTGCAGGTTGACAGACGCTGCAAAGGCAAGCAGAAAATCAAGAGTTGGGATAGAATGGTTGCGACTATGAAGGAAAAATTCATACCCAAGGATTACCAAATCACTCTGTTTCAAAGAATGCATAATTTGAGACAGAAGCTGATGTCAGTGAAAGAGTACACTGAAGAGTTCTACAAACTAAACATCAGGGCAGGTCATCGCGAAAGTAATTATGAAAAGGTTGCCAGATATATGAATGGTCTAAGATATGACATCCAAGATGAGATGAGCATGATGATCATCTGAACGGTGGAAGATGCTTATCAAATGGCTCTAAAGGCTGAAGAGAAGCTGAGATGAAAGCAAAGTCAAAGAGCCCGAGGCAGAAGTCATCCTAGAGACAAGACAATTGCCCATGACAGGAATCAGAAACCTAAAGAAGAGTGTAAGAAACCTCAACCTCAAATTGAGAGAGGTGGAAGCTCACAGAGAGGGCAGTATGTTGAAAAAAGAGGACAGTATGTTGATAAAAACACTTTTCCTCATGCTAGAGGAAGAGGAAGAGGCAGAGGTGGAGTGGTAAAATGCTTCACATGTGGAAAGAATGAACACAAATCTTATGAATGTCTAGATAAGAAGAAAGAAGGAGGTGAGAATCACATTGCCAAAGCACAGGGATGAAATATTTAGGTAGAAGATGATGAAGGTGGGAGATCACTGATGATGAGGAAAATTCTCTTAACGCCAGAGAAAGACGTAGAAAATCTAGTCCCAAGGAACAAACTTTTTCGGACTGCTTGCAAGACCAAAGACAGAGTATGCAAGGTCATCGTGGACAGTGGTAGCACAGACAATCTTGTTTCTACAGAGATGGTAGAAAAGCTGGAGCTGGAGACTATTGAACATCCAAGCCCATACAGAGTTTCATGGCTACAAAAAGGACATCAGGTAAATGTCACTAAACAATGTTTAGTTGAAATTAAAATAGGAGGATATAAGGATGAAATACTATGTGATGTCATTCCCATGGATGTTTGTCATCTATTACTGGGTAGACCGTGGCAATATGACAGGAATGTGATTCATGACGGGAGAAAGAACACATACACCCTGGAGAAGAATGGGAGAACTCACATGTTGTTTCCAATTAAGGATAAAGAAGTAAAACCAGAGGTGAGAAACAATGTACTTCTTATGAGTGGGAAGGAACTTCTTAAGGAGGTTAAGAAGAAGGAAGATACACAATTCATTGTGGTAAGGAAGCCCAGAATTGTTTTAACCAGCACAAGAGTGGATGATTTACAAGAGGAAATCCAACAGCTACTGAAAGAGTTTGCTGATATAGTAGTGGACGAACTACCTCGTTCATTGCCACCTATCAGAATCATAATTCATCACATCGATCTTATACCTAGAGCTAGTTTACCAAACAAAACAACGTATAGATTGATGCCGCAGGAGAATGAAGAGGTCAAAAGACAAGTCCAAGACTTAATGGACAAGGGATTGGTTAGAGAGATTTTGAGTCCATGTGTTGTTCCAATAGTGCTTAGCCCAAAGAAAGATGGAGGCTGGAGGATGTGTATAGACGCAAGGGAAATTAACAAGATTACCATTAGGTATAGATTTCCATTGCCAAGGATGGATGTTTTGATGGATTGTTTGAGTGGAGCAATTTTTTTTTCGAAGATTGATTTGAAAAGTGGATATCATCAGATACGTATGAGAGAAGGTGATGAATGGAAGACAACATTCAAGACAAATGAAGGGCTGTATGAATGGATTGTTATGCCATTTGGCTTAACAAACGTGCCTAGTACTTTCATGAGGTTGATGAATGAAGTCTTGAAGGATTTCATTGGAAAATTCATCATTGTGTACCTTGACAACATATTGATTTTCAGTAGGACAGAAACTGAGCACTTGAAGCATTTGGCTACAGTGATGAAAATATTACAGCAAGAAAAGTTTCTAATAAATATGAAGAAATCATCATTCATGAAGACACAGCTCATTTATTTGGGATTTGTTATTTTTGCAGATAAGTTGAAAATGGATCTAGGTAAAGTGGGGGTGATTAAGAATAGGCCATCACCGAATAGTATCTTTGAAGTTAGAAGCTTTCATGGATTGTCTAGTTTTTATAGAAAATTTATCAGAAATTTCAGTGGAATTAGCGCACCAATGATGGACACGGTGAAGAAAAGACATAAAGCTTTTCACTAGATGGAAGAAGCAGAGAAAAGTCTCAATTTGTTGAAAAAGAAAATTACTGAACAACCAATTTTGGTGTTGCCATATTTCAACAAGACGTTTCAGGTCAAGTGTGATGCTAAAGGATTTGCAATTAGAGAGGTCTTACGCCAAGATGATAGACCAATCACGTACTTCAGTGAGAAACTGAATGAAGCAAAAGAGAAGTACTCCACCTATGATAAAGAATTTTATGCGGTCATACAAGCACTGAAGAAGTGGAGGCACTATTTGGTTCCTAAAGAGTTTGTTTTGTACAGTGATAATCATGCCTTACAATTTGTAACTCAACAGAAAAAGCTGAACCAAATACATGTTAAATGGGTTGAATACATGAAGAATTTTACTTTCGTAATAAAACATACTTTTGGAACTGCTAACAAAGTTGTTGATGCTTTGAGAAGGAAATGTTTGCTTATGCAGGAGTTCAGAGTCAAAACATTGGGTTTTGATAATCTCAAGGACATGTACATAAATGATCCAGATTTCAAAGAGCCGTATGAGGAATCTGAGAATCCAATTCTCAGGGACAGAATTCAATGGACTGAATATATGATCCAGGATGGATTATTATTCAGAGACAATCAACTATGTATTCCAAAATGCTCCATGAGGGAGAATCTGTTGAAGGAAAAACACAGTGGAGGATTGGTCAGACACTTCAGTCATGATAAGACGTTTTCAAAGTTGAACAACTCATATTTTTGGCCAAGAATGAGAGCAGATGTCAAAAGATTCATGGACAGATGTAGAATTTGTCAGCACACAAAAGGAAGAAGACAAAACAGAGGGTTATATCAGCCATTGCCCATACCAGAGAGACTATGGGATGTAGTGAGCATGGATTTTGTGTTAGGGCTGCCAAGAACACAAAGAGGGTTTGATTCAATCTTTGTGGTGGTAGACAGATTTTCTAAAATGGCACATTTTATACCATGTCAAAAGACCAGTGACACGACTCATATCGCGAACCTATTTTTCAAAGAAGTTGTCAGACTTCACGGCTTACCAAGGAGCATAGTTTCAGATCGAGACACCAAGTTCGTCGAACATTTCTGGAGGACTTTATGGAAGAATATGGGGGCAAGTTTGTCTTTTATCTTAGCCTATCATCCTCATATGGATGGACAAACAAAATTTGTGAACAAAAGCTTGGGAGATTTGATAAGGATCCTAGTGAGTGAACACCACATTCAGTGGGATCACATTCTGCCGTAGGCAGAATTTGCTTATAATGATTCAATCAATAGAAGCACAGGGCATAGTCCATTCCAAATTGTTTATGGAATGTAGCCAAGGGGAGTTTTTGAATTGAACGATTCATAACAGAATGAAACTAGAAGTGATAGTGCAGATAATTTTGTAGAGTTAATGAAAGAACATCACAGCCAAGTGAAGGAGCGATTGCGGAATTCAAGCCAAGAGTATAAGCGCAGAGTAGATCAACACAGGCGACAACTTTAGTTCAAAGTTGGTGATTTGATTCTTGCACACTTTTGAAAGGAAAGGTTCCCAAGGGGAACGTATAACAAACTGAAAATGAAAATGATTGGACCATGCAAGATCATAAGGAAATTTGGGGCAAATGCATATGAGATTGAATTACTCGATGGGATTGGAATTTCACCGATATTCAACATCTCAGATTTGTACCCTTACAAAGATGAAGAAGCAGGAGAAGACACTGAATAGACAGAGGTTCAGTGGGATAAACAAATTTTTGTAGCTGAAAAGCCACAGATGGAAATTATACTTGACAAGAGAGTCAACAAGAAGACCAGGAGAAAAGAGTATTTTGAATACTTAGTCAAGTGGAAGGGATATCTACTTGAAGATGCCAGCTGGGAGAATGAAGCAGAAATTCAGAAGCATGGACAGACAGTGCAAGAGGTCATGAACAGGAGTCCATGAATATTTTTAAGTGAGGGAGTATGATGTAGGAGCATCGCCAGCAGCAAGCAAGTGTGGGACAAGTGCCATCACATTTTTGGCACATGTTGAAAATGTTTGAAATGTTTTTGAAAGTTTGGATGCACAGGCATTAATGTAATAGTTAAGAGAGTGCGTACTTCAATAGTGTAAAATAGATCTTGAGCGATCCTCTCTCATCTATAAGGTGTAGAGGCATTTATGCATAGTTAATGTAAGTAGGTAGATTTAAATTATAGATTAGACAGTTTTAGGAGATGGAGGGAAAACTGCTATAGACACCCTCATCTTGTATCATTGTAACATTATCAAGAATATCATAGAGTAGGAGAAGAGAGCTGTAGCAGAAAGTCGTAGAGCAGAAACCATGTATAGAAGTTTGAATTAATGAAAAGAGATTTGATTCAGATTCATGGTGTTGTGATACTTTCTATGTATACATGTTGAATGTTATGCCTATGGTTGTTTTACTCTTTCTGTTTTACTCTTTCTGTTATACATTTTCTTTTATGCTATGTATGTATGATTTCATATTAAGTATTTGAAGTCTGAGAGAGTAGGGAAATGAGTTTCAATTGTTTCTCTTTTGAGTAGAAGTTCCTGCAAGGAGTGCATTGACAGGTTCAGAGTTCATCTTTGAAAGATCAGGAGGGATACCGTTGTTATCATTTTCCACAAAAGTGAAAGTCAGGCACAGAATCCATGCAAGGTGTGCGTAGGATGGTTGGAAGTTTAGAGCTTATCAACCAAGGAGAAGGTTGAAGACTACTGTCGTGAGGAGTTGCACAGAGTCAAAAGAACTCAAATACTTAGACATATTTGAAGAAGTGTTGCAAGGAGTGTGTGCAGAAATCTCATAGGAGATTTGAGTTTGTGAAAGGAAGCTCAGGAGAGTTAGTGTCTTCAAGGTGTTTGAGGAGCAGAAGGGAAATTTAGCCATCGTGCAGAGGATAGGTTCCAGAAGAGATTTGCAGGGTCAATTTAGAACTAGAGATCTTTGAAGAAGAGATTGGATGGTTGGAATTCTCCGAGGAGAATTCCTGAAATAGCGAGAGCCATAGGACGTACATGAGTTGCAAGGAGGATAAAGGGTCATTGATATTGACTTATTGGGATGTTAGATCATTTCGGCATTTCGGGGTTCGAGAGTCCGAAGTGCAAGCCAAAATCCTTGGCTGATCAAATCCCGATACGCAAAAAGGAGGTTTTCGTGTGTGGAAGTAAGGAGAAGCAAGTTAAGTTTTTCGAACTTCAGAGTTCGGGGTTTTAGAAGTCTCGAGGGAGAGAGATCAGGACACAGCAGGGGAGAAAACCTGAAATCAAAAGTCGCGACAAAGGATTTTGACGTTTTGGGACTTCGGAGACCGGAAGGTGGAGAGGACATAGGTTTCAATCTTGATGTATCGAACTCCCGGTACGTGAAATTGCGCTGACCATTGGATCGAGGGAAGATCCACAACTATTGATCTCCTTGGAAGCAGAACCTTAGCATTTCAACATTTCGGGATTCGGTATACCGGAAGTCCTGTTGATAAGATGAACAGATATAACAAGGAGTAGAACCAGGTAAGCGAAAGTCCGAAAGGATTTCAGAAGACGTCATTTTGGCATTTCGGGGTTCAGAGGTTCCAGAGCCCCTAGGGCATAGTAAAATCACATTTCAATGGCTGAAACCCTGAAATCATGAAGAGAAGGGGAAGGTTGGGACACTTGTATTTCGACAATTCATTAATCCAGGTTTCAGAGGTCGAAGAGATAAGGTGCTCGACCAAAAGATTCATGAATTCGTGAAGTCCGGTATCCCAAAGTAAAAAGAGGAAATTTCCTCAAGGTTTGTTGTGGGTGTTGATTTCCCGAAAGGGAAATAAAAGAGCCCATCGAGCTCTCAGGGCCGAGAAGAAAAGATCCTGTGTGGATCCCAACCTGCGGGTCTGGGGGTCTGCGTCACCCAGGCCTAGATTGTGTTGGCCATGTTTGGAAATCCTTTCTTTGGTTTCCTTCGAAGTGTTAGGAAACCTATCATCAAAATTTTCAAGTATGTTATTTATAACCACACTTTTATTTATATCTAAAGAAACATAAAGCTAGTATTAAATTCAAAAAATTGTAATTTATCTTGGTGTACCAAATATTTGTTCTCCTGATTTTCTCAAAATCTTCTCTTTTGCATCATCAATGATCGCCTTCCACTCTCTCTCTGGAATTGAGGGAGGATGCTCATACCTAGGATTTCTTGCCAAGCTTCGTCTATAAACATCTCGGGTATATTTTAAATATTCACCGGCTGTAGATGTGACAACTTTTGTATTGAACGTGTCTACACCAAAGAGGCCTTCAAGATAATCCATAAGTTCCTTTTTGAGGTTGGAATTCTGGAAATTCCACCTCATGTGTAAGTTTGCCCCAAAAATAGACAAGGCCTTGCTCTCTACATGCCTATAAAAAATGTCATTTCCTACACACAAAAAGATATGATCATTAATTTAAAATTAATAATCTAGACGATTTCTGTATGAGGACAACATTAAACGATTAAAATATGAATTAAAACTACCTGGGAGTCTTGATTGTTTTAATGGAAGTCCATTATCGTTGACCAAAAATGTGCATGGAAGGGTCCCCATGCTTGTCACACATCTAGCTCCAGGAAATGCATCCATATCAACCACATCACTATGATCCTCATCTCTTCCACCCTCTCTAGACTCTGATCGAGGTGTGGATGTATGTTTGTGTGTGTCATGGCTCCTATATAAATGAGGTGTGGAATATGGAGAAGCAAATAGCTCTGGCAGTTGTATGACCGCCCACATTAGGACTATGTAGCATCTCTGTAGCGCCACTACTACCAACCTTGGGCTGAATAGGCTCCAAATATTCCTTTATAAAAAAGAAAATGTTTTTTCTTGAGATAATGTAAAAGTTAAAGAAAAAAGTATCATAGTTGAACATATGAGTGCATTAAACAAAAAAAAAAAAATTATGTTTATTACCTTATATGTGTTAAGTTGTGACATAAAGAGCTTGATCCTTTCTTTGACATCTGTAGTTTGTTCTGGACGATCTAACAAGCTAAATAGTTCCTTGTTAGCTTCAATGAATTTTTTTTTTATTGAGACCATTGGATCAATGCAAGAATAAAACCCCTCCTCATCGGTGGAATCATGATCCACATGGCCTGCTGACTACATATAATTTCAGAAAAAACAATTTTATTTCAATAAAATTATATAAGCAAATAATAAAAACAACGTAAATTGAAAGTGGAAATTGATAATCATTTACATGTTCTATGGCTGGCCCTTTTCCGCGATCATCCTGCCACATTATAATATAATTAGAACCCCCAAATATTAAAAAAATTGTTAATGATAACAAAAAAAAATGTTAACGATAATATTTACAATAATGTTAAAGATAATAAAAAAATATAATGCAATAAGTAGAGGTTTCTTAAAGAGGTGTTGCATAAGAACCTGCACACTATTAGTCAATGTATCTATTCAATTCAAATGGTAATCCACTAATAACTCTTCCCTGGGAGATATCTTTTTTATTGCACACAGGACTACTCGATTCTCTTCACATCCCTCAAATATGCAATTCGGTTGTTTGTTTGTTGTCTTGGGTCATGTGCTATTTATAAACCCTGCGATATTGCCGGAAGCTTTAGGCCTTCATCAATATAGATAGTCGCTCCCTTATTTTTATCCTTGTTTATTAGTTGTATATAATTTCCAGTGAGTGCATATCTCCGCATACTTTGCATGTACCAGACCAACTGCATCCAATTTTTATAATTGTAACACGGTCCGACATAGTCCATCAATTCATTTATTGTATTGTATTTTACAATTATTCCATCCATGGAAAATAGCCCCAAGCCATGCAGGGAGGATGGTGCAATGCAATATGTCCTATTGTTGACAATGAAGTCAACATCTATAAGAGGTAGTTCCTTAGGTATCCATTGCTTCACCAGATGCTTATACCTAAGTAGAACATCTATGTCTCCTATGCTCTCATCATCATGAGAGCATGATCCTCCTTTGGCAAGAAATAATTTCATGTGTCTACAAAATTTTATTCTGACTTTTTCACCTCCGGTCCTTGTTTTCTTATCATATCTACTAGTTGTAGTTGCATTTATGGCCTCTATTTGTCCTAAGATTTCCTCACTCGACAAAGAAATATCTGAGAGGTACCTGTTTGGTTGTACCTTTAGTTTCATGTGCATGTGTTGTTAGTTAGTAGTCCATCATCATATTCACAGTTCTAAATAAATTTTTTATATCAGATCCATAGGAATTGAGCAGATTTGTCATTTCAAATATTTCCAATGAAATAAATTTCTTAGAAACATGGTACCTAGACTTAAGCCTAATGCATAATATTTTAGGTTTGGATGCATTGGTCAGCCTGGGGTTCCATGTCTTAAGTTTGTTAGACACTTGACACTTGCTAGAAGCATATTGCATCAGATTTTTGCCTGCATGAGGAATACAACCACATCCACTCTCATGTTTCTCCATAGTAGGATGCATCAAGTCCACAAAGGTACGACTAGTCTATGATAGTTGGATATGATGTGGACTAATGATTAAATGTCTCATGTACTAATAAGAGCCATGTCTCGTGTACTAACACCTCCCATATAAGAAGAGATACACATAATATTTTAGGTTTGGATGCCTTGGTGGGCCTGGGGTTCCATGGCTTAAGTTCATTACACACTTGACACTTGCTAGAAGCACATTGCATCAGATTTTTTCCTGCATGAGGAATACAACGACATCCACTCTCATTTTTCTCCATGGTAAGGAGCTCAAAAATGCTACATGGAATAATATACCAAACTATATTTCATAGATTAACACTTCTTTATCTATGGATGATAAGAAGAGAATTTTCATTCCATAAGACAATTAGTTAGGACACTAGGGCCTGCAAAATCCTAAACATGCAAGACATGAAGCTAATGTTGTGATAGAGTATAGGTTTCCTCAAGGCTAATTCATGATACATCATCCATTTGTTATTGTCTCTAAACATTGTGATATGGTTTCCCTAACCTAGCCATACAATCATGAGCAATGGGTGAGTGAGATCCCATTTGAAAATGCAAAAGATTGGGATGAGGTTTGATTTAGGTTCAAATATCCGGACTTTTTCTCCTTCTATGGTATTATATTAGATTACCAAATGGAGGTAATTAGAATATAGTTGGTTGAAGCTGAAAGGGTGAGAAAATAAGAACAAGAAGAGTTGAATAAGCTAGGTTAAAAGAAGAGGCAGAGCTAAGAGCAAGGGTCAAATTACCAAATGGAGGTAATTAGGA
>JASDQU010306126.1:43368-67911 GCA_032191745.1 Picea mariana
AACTTTATAATTACAAACAATCATTCAAAATTAGTGTATACTATAATAAGCATTCAAACAATATATATATACATATATATAATTTTATATAAAATTGAAAAAATAAAAAAAGATAATGACTATATAGCTAATTACCATGGGACGATATTCATTCGATCCGTCATCAATGTGACCATATTTCCTACAATGTTTTGTAGTTGTTGCTATTAAAATTCTTATGGGACCTCCGAGGCAACATTTTTTACAAGGGCATTAACATCTACCATCACCCTTTTCACCCGCTTTACTTTTTTCCCCACCTCTAACAGCATTCTGCATCATTTTTCCGCACAAAAATACCCTTTCGAAACTGTCATTGTTATAGCAAGATTTTCGCAACATTTTTAAATCATCAAATATTTATAGGCCAATTTTAGGTCACTATCGTTGCAATTGCGATGATAGTGACCTAAAAATATATATATTTTTTCCACCTAATTATTTTAGGTCATTTTCAATGGTAAAGTATGACTAAATTATTATGGTCAACTTTCGTCTCTTATGTGATAGACAATCTCACGACGTCACTTATGAGACGAACATTGACCATTATAATTCAGTCAAATAGTAGGTGTCGAGATTGTGATGAACACGGGGTAGATTTAGAAAAAAACAACTTTTTCTCTTGCATGTTGCAATGAAAGAGTACTTTCGTCACAAGTGGTTGTCGCAAATTTTTCAATATGTAGTAGTGGGTAGAGACCATTAAAATTTTGCAGAAGGATGTCCAAATACATAAAGATGATAATGAAAGGTTATGATATACAAGGAGTAGCAAGAGGATTTTAACATGAAGTTATTGCAGAGTTTGAACCAAATAGAAAAGAAATTGGATAAGGAGAGTGGCTAAAGAAAATTAGGAAGTCACAAGTCTCCTGATGAGAAGAACCAAAAGTGTTAGCATACATCACCATCACTCCCCGAGGCATTTCAATAAGAGAGAACAAAATATCTCAAGTCCATACCCGTCAGGAAGCATAAGAGGTCTAGGGTGGATGAGATACGAGGATAAATGAACAAAATTAAACCTCCTACATTTGATGGTGAGCATAAGAAGGATGAATATGCAGAGACACGGTTGTTGGGAATGAGGAAGTATTTTCAATTTCATATTATTCTTCTCATGCAGAAGGAAGAATTTCCATCTATCAAATCAAGGGAAAGGCATCCATGTGGTGGGATCAACTTGTGTAGGTGCAACACATTAAAGAGAAAAATGTTACTTGGAGGGAATTCGAGAAGTATTTATAAAAGAAACACTTGACTAAGAGATACTATGATAAGAAAATGAAAGATTTATTTGAACTCAAACTTGGGAGTATGACCATAGATGAATATGAAAGAAGGTTTTTAGAACTGTTGAAGTATGTTTATTTCATCAAGGATGAGAAAATTAAGATTTAGAGGTATTTGAGTGGATTTCCATCATTCATTAGTGACAAAATAAAATATGATGATCCCAAAACATTGGAGGAGACCATAAGGAGAGATAAATTCCTATATGATCAGAAAACCACAAGGCCAACTTTCGAAAAAGATTGGGAAGACAAGAGGAAATTCAAGAGGGATTAAAGGAAGAAGGGAACTAAGCCACCATTCTTCAGAAATAATCCTCGGGGACAACCAACTTCTAGAGAACCCAAAACGATTGAGATAGGTGGTCAAAGGCCAAGGAAACCACCTATTCAATGTTGGGGTTGTAAAGGATATCATATGTTTAGAGATTGTCCTCACAGAGGTGAAAAAGTGAGGATTATTAACAATGTACAGTAAGATGAAACAATGGAAGAGATGGGAAGAAATGTACCAAGGATCTATGCATTCATGGACAACAAGCATGTAGAGTATCAATCACATATGATTGAAGTGGAAGGTATGATCAACAACCAAACCATTGTTATGTTAATTGATTCAGGAGCTAGTCATAGTTATATAGATCCTAAGATGGTGGAAATTTTTCATTTTCCAAGAAGAAAGCATGAAAAATCTTGGTTGGTGCAGCGAGCTACCGGAGCCAAAATAAAAGTTAATGGGATGGTTAAGTCATGTCTTATGGACATGAATGGATTGAACACCAGGGAAGATTTGAACATCTTTCCTTTAGGTTCTTATGATTGTCTAATTGGGATGGATTGGTTGGAAAAACATCATGCTATACTAGACTATCATAAAAAGGAATTTTCTTGCTTGGATGAGGAAGGGAACCTAAGGATAGTGCAGGGAATTCCTAGGGCACTAACCATCAGAGAAATTTCAGCATTGCAGATGAAGAAATGTTACAGAAAAGGGTGTCAAATAGTTGCAACACATATGGAAGAGACACCTAAAGATAAGGGGTAAAATATTGAAGATTATGTATTTATAAAAGAGTTTGAAGATGTGTTTAATGAAATACAAATATTACCCCCTAAAAGAGACATTGATTTCTCCATAAATTTGATTCCTGGAGAAGCTCGAGTATCCAAGACTCCCTACAGGATGAGTACACCAGAATTGAAGGAGTTACAAATGCAACTTGAAGAGATCCTGAAGAAGGGGTATATAATCCCAAGTGTGTCACCTTGGGGTGCCCCAGTTTTATTTGTGAAGAAAAGGGATAGAAGATTGGGACTTTTCATTGAATTTAGGTAGTTGAACAAGGTAACTGTGAAGAATAAATATCCTTCTCCAAGGATTGATGACCTCTTTTATCAATTGAAAGATGAAAAAATATTCTCCAAGATTGATCTTAGGTCAGGTTATCATCAAGTAAGAATTAGAGAAGAAGACATCAACAAGATTACTTTCAGAACAAGGTATGGTCATTATGAGTTCACAGTGGTTCCCTTTCGATTATCAAATGCATCAGTTGTCTTCATGTGTTTAATGAATGGTATTTCCAAAAAATACTGAGATAAGTTTGTCATTGTATTTTTAGATGACAATATTATATATTCTAATTCAAAGGAAGAGAATGGAAAACAATTGAGGATGGTATTACAAGTATTAAAGGAGCATCAGTTGTATTCCAAATTCAGAAAGTGCTCATTTTTATCAAAATCAAATTCATTATTTCGGATATATCATTTCAAAGGATGGGATAGAAGTGGATCCTAAGAAGATAGAAGCCATTAGAGGATGGTTAGTGCCAAAGAATGTGATAGAGGTAAGATCATTCATGGCCCTTCCAGGATACTATAAGAGATTTGTTGAAGGATTCTCAAAGATTGCACACCCAATCACTTACTTGCAAAACAAGGGTGTGAAGTTTGATTGGACATTGAATTGTGAAAATAGTTTCCAAAACTTGAAGGAATTAGTAGCTAGTGCTCTAATTTTAAGGATTGAAAATCAAAACGAAGAATTCATTGCATGCACTAATTCATGTAAAGAAGGACTTGGTGGAGTCCTCATTCAAAATGGGTTTGTTGTATGTTATGAATCAAGGAAGTTGAAGGAGCATGAAAGGCACTATGCCACTCATGATTTGGAGTTGGAAGCCATAGTGCATTCCTTGAGGAAGTGGAGGAAATACCTCATGGGGAAAAGGTTTTAGTTGAGGACATACCATAATGGTTTGAAATATTTATTTTATCAGCCAACCCTAAATGCTAGGCAAAGAAGATGGTTAGAATTTCTCAGTGAATATGACTTTGATATAAAACATATCAAGGGGAAAGAGAACAAAGTGTTTGATGCACTCAATAGAAGAGTGCATGATTTTCATGCTACAACCATTAACATGTACCAATCATATTTGAAAGACTGGATTTTGGAGGCTGCAAAATCAAATTTGCAATACAAGGAGTCAGTGGAAAAATTACAGCAAGGTATTTTGTAGCAGAAAATTGAAGACTATAAGCTAGAAAATGATGAAATTCTCATGTACAGGGGCAAAATTTATGTACCAAATTCCCAAGAATTGAAAAATATGATATTGAGAGAAATTCATAATGTACCTTATGTTGGGCACCCGGGTTATCAGAAAACTATTGAAGTTGTGAAGAGACGATATTATTGGCCAGGCATGAAGAAAGAAGTTGTTGATTTTATTAGCAAATGTTTGGAATGTCAAAAGGTAAAGGCTAAGAATAGATACCCATCTGGTTTTCTACAACTATTACCCATTTTCGAGTGGAAATGGGAAGTTGTAACAATGGATTTTATCACCAAACTTCCCAGAACAAATAAGCAACATGATTCTATCATGGTAGTGGTGGATAAGCTTACTAAAGCTACCCATTTTATTCCAGTAAAGCTCACTCACAAGGCAAACAACAATGATGATGTTTATATGAGAGAAATTGATCGATTACATGGTATACCCAAGACAATTGTGTCTGACAGAGATCCAAAAATTACCTCAAATTTTTGGAAAGGATTATTTAAGGGATTTGGAACAAATTTGAATTTTAGTACAACTTACCATCCATAATCAGATGGACAAACAAAGAGGGTGTATCGAGTGATTGAGGATATGTTTAGGATGTATGTGATGGATAAACCATCAAAATGGGAATACTACCTACACTTAGTAGAGTTTTCTTATAACAATGGGTATCAAACATCTCTAAAGATGAGCCCATTTGAGGAACTTTATGGTAGAAGGTGCAACACACCGGTAAGATGGGATAACCCAACATATAGAGTAGTGGTTGGGACATATTTCCTTTGGGAAATGGAAGAGAAAATGTTGAAAATTAAACATAATTTAAAGGCTGCCCAAGACAGGGAAAAAAGCTATGATGACAAGGGTAGAAATCACAGGGAGTTTAAAGTGGGTGACCATGTATTCTTGAAAGTGAAGGCCAACAATAGTTCACTGAAGTTGGGAAATTGTTCCAAGTTGGAAGCTAGATATTGTGGATCATTTGAAATCCTAGAAAGGATTGGTCCAATAGCTTATATGATTTCATTTCCTACATCTATGTTTGTTCATAATGTATTCCATGTATCATTGCTCAAGAAATATATACCTAATTCTAATCATGTAATTGATTGAAATGTGATTCAGGTGGATCAAGAAGGAAGTATCCAAGTGTATCCGGTACACATTCTAGACTGGAAAATCAAACAGCTCTGAAATCAAGCCATAGGGACTGTAAAGGTCCAATGGACTTGGTACGATCTTGAGGACTCTACTTGGGAGAATGAGGATGAAATGTGGGAAGAATACCCACATATTTTTGAATATTTGTGAAATCTTGCTTATATGTGTACATAATGCACTGAGGATAGTGCATAAATAAGGGGAGGGGATAGTAATACCCCTAGGCCAAACCCAATTGTAAATGTAAATGAAAATGTACTTAAGTTGGTGAGTTGTTTGATATCATTTTTGTATGCACCTTCCATGGTATAGTGCGCACATGTACTGTGCACTAAAATGATGAAGTGTGCACATTCCAGGATACCACACGCAACAAATTTAAGTGCACACAATTTTGAATCCAGGGAGCCTTTGTGTATATGTTATGTTTTATAGGGTGGTGAGTCAGTTATTATAATCTAGAAGGCTTATGTCTTGAATTAGGATAGTGAGCCTATTTTTTTATACCTCTCAACATTAATATAATACATCGTTGCATGTAGATCAACCATGATAAAAGAGTATGGTAGAATTAACTCCACTAGTTAGGGAAAGCTGGGGATAAATGTTAAGGAAAAGGGCTATGCTAGGGAGCTTAAGACAAAAAGGAATATTATATTAATATTCCTTAAAGTATAAAGTATGGATAATTATTTTATCCTAAGTTCCAAGGATGTGGACAATTGGGACAAAGTAGCTCCCAATATGACAAGTGTCAAGTTGGGAACATGCATACATATAGTTTGGACTTAGTTCTTTTTACCATGCCTTCCATCATCATTCACTCACTCATTCAGTTGTACTTCATACCTTCTTGTATCTAAACCAGTACCATGCCCATACCTGTACCTGTACTTGTACCTAGTTAGCTTAGGAGTTGGACTGAAGAAGCAAGTTTTTAGAATCGTGGGATAATTAAGAGGAAGGTTGTCAGGCCAGTGAGAAATATTCTAGGTGAGAGAATTGATGGGAATTGATTCCTGAAGGTGATAAACTACAACTATAGGGATCTGAGACTTCCTTTCCAGCCTTTTTCTGAAGCCTTGGAAGGGAAGTGGGGTAGTCGAGGGACTGTTGAGCAGAGGAGGGGCATACTTCCTGGGGTGGGACAGACATGTGGAGAATGAGGGAATCTAGGATGTTAATTTTAGTTGGCACATTTGACAGAGTCTTTCTAGTTGTCTAAGATATATTAGCCTAGTTAGGAATCCCTTTACCCAGGTGGAGTTTAGTCTTAGCTCGGGGGTGACCCACTACTGATGAGAAGTGTGGTATAAGGATGGGAGGTTCGTGGAAGGTTTGCACATAGTTGTTGATACTCTTACCAATATAAGTGTTGTGTTTCTTATATGATTAGTATAATGCACTCATTAATTATTAATCCAGGATTCGTAATCAACAGAGTTACAAGACACTAGTAAGAGAGGTAATTCTAATGTCACGAGTATAGAAATAATCTGGATTAAGAAGAAAACTGAAACATACTTTGGTTGTCTTTCATAGAGAAGTTATCTACTCCATTGGGGCACATGCAAATATGAGATGGAGTCCTTTGATAGATCAAATCTATTATCTAAACCAAAAAGCTAACTATCCAATCACACTTTTGAACGGGAAATCACACATCAATCATCAAGACATAGCATGGGTAGTTCAATAGCTAGTATATTGAGTATGTTGTGGTTCACAATATTGTATTGTGAACTTCACTAGTCCTTTTTCAATTATGTTTGACTACTACTGCCAAAATCCATGTCCATTAAGTAAAATCAAATTCAGAAGAACATAAACAGAGCATATGTAAAACAAAGTAAAAAAGTATCCCTAAGCAATCATATAATTGAAATCCTAAACTGAACTATACTGCTGTTATCTGAAAGAATCAAAGCTTCAGCCAATCTAACAGTTATACTATTGAAATCAAATGTTAACACTATTCTATAAGGATGCTAACCTTTGTTGGGAAGTGGGCCCATGTCACTTCAACAGGTTAGTGATTGGAGTCTACAGTAAGTTGGCCTTTAATCCACACATCACTCTTACTCAAAACCTTAGAACATGAAACTATACTAACAACTGAACTCAAATTCATTCATAAGTAATAATGGCATGGAAACAAATGACATTCTTCTATTAAACCTCAGCTCAAGATATGTTCTACAATATGTAACACTGCTTCACATGTTGTGATATGCTATCTCTCTACTACTTCCACCATCCTTTCCATGAATATTTAAACAGTCTTAGTCGTGAAACACAAGGAGGTGAAATCTCTTACAAATCAACAATTGTCAAATTTATATATTCGGTTACATATTTTAATCTTCATCCTCAAGACATGAAGTGTATGAGGATGAAGAAATAAAAAAACTGGCATAATATAGTCTTGCTAGAACTTGATGATTTCATAAACACTCAACGATTATCTTGGGCATGATCTGGAGCCAATCTTAGCATACTTTGTTTCCTGTATCGGTACCGGATCGTGACAGGTGAGATTCGGTAGATAGTACCAAATCCGAATAGTATGCAATTGGTTGGTACCGAACTAGAACATTCTGAAATCATTGGTATCAGATCATGATAGGTGAGATTCGGTAGATAGTACTGGATCTGAACAATATGCAATTGGTTGGTACCGGACTAGAATAGTTTGTGATCGTTGGTATCGGATCGTGACAGTGAATGATCTGTGGGTACTGGATCTGAACGGAAGGTGCGCTTGGTACCGGATTTGGAAAGTGGGAAATCTAGCGCATAAGTACCAGATAACTGAGCTGACATAGAAGTGTTGGACTTCATCCAAAGGTCAAAGGCTATACACGGCAATTTTAAACATTAGTACATGAAATATTTAGTCTCCTAGCTTAATAAACCACAAAATGCATGAATTCAATTGTACTTTACCTTATGACCTTATCAGTGACTAGAGGTAGGGTTCTTTATCATTGATCCAAGCTTAGGTAGGCTAAAAAGGTATAAATGAGGAGTATAATATGGTAATGGGGATGTCAATTTGGAGGCTCAACATTCCCCCATGCCAAAATCATTGCATGTCCTCATGCAACTGAAACATACTCAAAATTTTTCCAAAACTTGAGACTCCATTCTCTTTACTCCTGTGGGTCAATGATGTTGATAGCTGAGGTTTCTTCTTTCAGCTCCCTTTTTATGACCCTAATGTATTGCAAGAGTATTAGTACCTTCTTAATCTTATAAGAAGTATCTTCATGGTCATCTTGGAGTTGTTGGTTGGTTGCCTTCAGTTGCCCATTTTCCTTCTTGATATACCTATACAGTAGTTGGTATTCCTTCACTTTTTGTTTGAGCTCCTGGTTTTGTTTTTTCAGCTTCCCAATCTTCTTCTTCATTTACTCTTTTGTCAAGGTCTTCATTGACCTTATTGTCTTTGGATGGATGCATTCTCTTTCCTCCACTTCCTCCCTCATCCCACACAAAGTAATAGTAGTTTGTTCCTCAGTCAAGCTAGGGATGTCATCCTAGGATAATAGGTCTAGGGAGGTAAGATCTATTGGGTATTCATATGTATGAGGATTGACAACTGCTTTTCCTTTCGTTGCCATACTCCTTGTGGTTATTTTATAAGGGGGTAATGGATCAGAGGTGCTCACACGCTTCCTTTTCTTCTTCTTTGTTTGTGGAATGGTTACAAGAGATTGTTCTATAGACTGCTCATCTCTACTCTTATCTTTCCTCAAGGATTTTTACGTATGACCCCTCTCCTCAAGAGCTACTGTTGAGATCTCCTCCACTAATTTGGATTTACTTTTTGATTCTTGACTTTTAAGAGTCTTATTATATGAGGAAGAGGGCCTTACTTGTTTAATAGCTTTATCCTTTATTTCTCTAGAGGATAATGGGGTTGCCTTGCTCTTTTTCTCCTTAGGTTTCTTACTTTTATCTTGAGTAGGTTGGGCTTCTTCTACAGGTTCGTTTTCTGTGGGAAGGTTTTGAGTGATGAGGATTTTCCAACTAAACCCTCGCTTCTTGATCTCATGTATAACTAGTATTTTGATAAGACCCATTAGTGCAATGATGGGGAAGGGACATTTGGTATCAAGACATCATTGTTGTTTGGGATTGGCGATTGGACCCCTAAGCGGCGAATTTTAGTGTTGAATCGTGTGAGATAGATTCATGATGGTTTAAGGATGAAGCACATTCTTGGTTTTAGTGTTGTGGCTCATCATTACTAGGCATGCTCATTTTAGTTCATCCCCACATTCACACATTTTATGTGATTTTGTCCTCCCTCATCTTTTCAAGCGCTTATGTGGTGAGGGAATTGATTAAGGTTAAGCATATGGGTATGAGGGAAGTGAAAGTTAGGTGCATGGTTTTAATACTAAGGTTGTAAGATCTAGTATACATTTTCATACCTTTTGTATTTTTATAAGAAAAGGAAAATAAATAATACCATGTTACCTTTTCTTTTACCATTACATAACCAATACCCATAGCATATGAAACTGCCTTTGTATTTGAATCTTGTAGATTGTCAGAGTTCATCTTTTTAGGCTAGAGTTTTCTGGAAGCTTAGTACTAGACTTTCCTATACTTTGTGAATACTTCTTTATTCTTTGCTTGTCTTGAGTTTCTTCTTTTTTTTCTGGTTCTGCAGGGTTGTACGGTGAACAAAAGGATATCTATAGATGAGATGTGAGTCTAAAAAAGAGTCTTGAAAGGGATCTTTGACCCTCCCGCATGCCAAGGATGTTGCATATCCTTATGAAAAAAGGCCCAACACATTGTTCACAAATGGAAGAAAATTGATAAGAGATGAGAAACCAAATCAAAATCCATAAGTACATTTATCACCTAGCATATGATCCCATGCCTTTAAAAATTGAAATTCCCTTTCTTCTGATGACTTATTGACAAGGGAAACATTCAGTAATGAAAATAGGGAGGTTTTTATATTTTGTCAGAAGAACAAATCCAACCTAACTTGCTTCAGAGATTTACTATCAGTAGATGTTATGGATAAATTTCAAAGTATAAGTAGATTAGACTCCCTAGTCAAGGCTCCACTCTTAAGAAGTTTCCTTCTTAGATAATATAGGCTTTAGATGTCAGACTGATAAAGTTGACTTAGGGTAATTCTCAAATTTACAGTTGCTTGTAGTATTTATTTGTTTGTTAATATGGAGTTTGTATCTTATAAGTTTCATCAATGACCTTTGTTTATAATATTCATTTTTTATGACAAAAGTGATTTTTTCAATCAGACAAGTATAAATGAGACATTTCTCAACCAGAACCCACTGCCAGCAAGCCCGTTCAGTACTCCAGTGGGGTAGTTGTGATTACTAGTGAGAGACATACCTTCCCCAGGCAGAATGCCCTATTGCCAATAGGCCTATTCAGTACCCTGATGGGTTTTCCTAATCATACCATAGACCGGTACATGTTGCCAGTAGACCTATTCAGTATCCTAGTGGGTTAGTCTCTTAAACCCTTTTTCCATCTAAGGCTTCTTGTCGATCATCACCTATTTTAGTTTTTGTTAAAGAATGTTTTTGCATGGTGATAGGGGAGGCTCGTCTAAAAACCCTTTTACAGGCTTGGATGGTATTGGGTTAGAAGGTATATTCTCTTATTCGAATGTCCTTAAAGATTTGTCTAAAGGAAAAATAAACTTATGTATGCACATTTTTAGAATGATCTAGATGTATGATTTGTCTAAGTTTGTCCATAAGAGAATGACCTAATGTTACCTTAGGGTACTAATACATCCTCTTCCATAAAACTTTTCCTAGTGTACCCATGACAGAGAGTGTTCATATACTCATATGCTAATCTTTAATAAAGATAATCCAATGATTACTGTTGAAGTCTAGTTAGGGTTGAATGGTTACTTATAGGCTAATATACTTTTATCCCTTTAATCATGTTGAAATACTAGATAAAGGCAACCTCTAGACTTTGAGTCAGATTAAGCATGGTTCCTTTAACAACATAGGTAAATATTATGTCTTCTTTTTCAAGAAGCAGTACCAAAATAAATTAAAATATTTCTTGTTAGTTAGCAATAGAACCAAAAGAAATTAGAAATACTTCCCTTTAGTCAACAATAGAACCAAAAGAAATTAAAATACTTCATAAAAGCTACCATTTGATGCTTCATTTGGCTCCCTGTTTCCAGAATAAGGGGTTACTGCATGGCTTCACATAAGTATAAATTTATTTGTTAATTAGGTGATGTGTCCTGATAGTACCGTATGAGGACAAAATTCTGGTACCAAACCAGCACAGGACTACTGGTATTGGACCAGAGCAAATTTATGGTACCAAATCAACACTACTGGTACCAAACTAGAACATAGTATTGATGATGCTTGCAACTGATGTTTTAGCAAGTTCATGAAAGATCAAATAAATTATAGAAATCGACTAACAAAAATAAAATGCGAAAGTAAAACAAAGGAGGTAAGAATCCATTGTTACCTTCATATTATTAACAAAACACAATCCACACCTATGTACAAAAGTTTGAAAAGTAAATCAATCAATAAATGTGGATCAGTAGGAAGATCTCCTTCCTTACTGATCACCTGCATATCCGAATTATGTAGCACACGTATCAGAAATTACTCTTTTGACAGGGCTTTGTTATAAATTCTCAATTAGTGCCCATTCACGAGTAGGGGTGTCTGATGTTCATCAATTGTATTTATTCAGATTGAACCATTATCATAGATAATTTCAATATCGTAAGGTCCTAACCAACAAGTAGTTAACTTCCCTTTGAATTTATTGAACCTATTGTCATACAAGAAGGCCCAATCTCCCGATTGAAAAATTTTCTTTTTAAGATACTTGTCATGCCATTTTGTTCTTTGCTCTTGAATGAGGGTGGTTATTTGAAATGCTTCCTTCTTGATTTCATCCAACTCATTAAGCTAGAAGAGCCTTTGTTGTTGAGCTTCATCTAAGTTCATGCCAAATTGTACAACAATCCTGAAGGTTTTGATCTGGAATTCTATGGGGAGAAGCACCTGCTTCCCATTCACCAATTCGTAACATGTATGTCCTATTGTATTCCTCCAGGTGATTCTATAATCCCATAAGGATTCTAGTAATATGTCGGCCCAATCCTTGTGGTGTAGTTGTACTATTTTAGTAAGAATGGACTCAATGACTTTGTTGGTGGATTCCACTTATTCATTCACCTGTGGATGATAAGGTGTAGATTTCTTGTGCTTGATCTGGTACTATTCTATAACTATTTTGACTAGATGAGAGGTGAATTGAGTCCCCTTATCAGTCACAATTTCTCAAGGTACACCAAATCTAGTAAAGATGTCATTAAAAAGGAAATCTACCACTGATTGTTCACTTGCAGCTGGTAAGGATTTTGCTTCAACCCACTTAGTCACATAGTTAGTACATATAAGTATATACTTTTTATTTTTAGATGCAGGGTTAATGGGCCCTACAAAATCTAATGCCCATTTCTCAAAAGGCTCAATGACTACTTGGGATTGAAGTGGCATTTGGTCTCGTGCAGTAGGCTTACCCATTTGTTGGCATTCATCGCAATTGGATACATAAGTTCTTGCATCTTTGAAAATATTAGGCCAATAGTAACCAAATTGTAGAACTTTATAGGCGGTCCTCTTTTCAGCAAAGTGGCCTCCACAAGGACCATCATGGTAGGCTTGCAGAATATCATTTATCTCATCTTCGCTTACACATCTCCTGATTAACAAATCTGGTCCTGTTTTGTAAAGACAATCATCATGCCACATGTAGTTTGCACTTAGCTGAATTACTTTATGTTTTTCTCTAGGAGACAATTTCTAAGTCATCTTCCCTGTTACAAGATAGTTATCTACATCTACATACCAAGGAGTAAATGTAGAAATAGAAAAAAAAATTCATCAGGAAAGTTATCATCTACTGGTGCATTTTCTCCTAGATGAATCATTCTAGATAAGAAATCATCCATAAGATTATCCTTACTGGGTTTATCAATAATATTGATGTTAAACACTTATAATAATAACAACCATATTGTAACTCTAGGGTTTGTTACGGGTTTTTTCATTAGGAATTTGATGGTTGAATGATCAGTGTGTACAAAATCTTGATATCCTGTAATGTAGTGTCTAAATTTATTGATAGCATGGACTACAACTAACAATTCTTTTTCTGTGACCGTATAATTAACTTCTGCTAGGGAAAGGTTTTTAATGACAAAGTAAATAGCATAAGGGATCTGATTTTCCCTTTGTCCAAGAACTTCCCCCAAGGATGTGTCTGAGGCATCAATACATATATGAAAAAGAAGGGACCAATTTGGTCCTCTTAATACAAGAGTACTTAACAATTTATGTTTTAGAATTTCAAAAGATACTTGGAATTCATCATTCCAATTAAATTCGGCTTATTTAGATAATAACTTAAATAAGGGAATAGCTAAGCTTGTAAAATTCAGAATGAATCTTCTATAGTAGCCAGCATGCCCTGAAAAGCTACTAACTTCCTTTTGTGAGGAAGGTATCCTGATTTGTGTGATAATGTGAATCTTTACAAGATCAACTCTCATTCTAGAACCAAAGATGTGATGTCCCAAAATAATACCTTCAGTGAGAATCATCTTCGACTTTTCATTACTTAGAGAAATATTAGTTTCCTTACACCTAATCAAGACTTTTTCTAGACTAGTCAAAGATTCCTGGAAGTCATTTCTGTGGACTGTAAAGTCATCCATGTAGACTTCTACACAATCATTGGTCAAGTCATAGAAAATGGCTAGGACAACCCTTTGAAAAGTGGTTGGGGCATCGAAAAGTCCAAAAGGAATAACCCTATAATCATAGGTTCCCCATGGGCAGGTGAAAGTGGTCTTCTCCTAGTCTTTGAGTGCTATTTGTATTTGGTTATAACCACTGAACCCATCTAGGAATGAAAAATGCTTCTTTCTAGACAAGGTATCCAACACCTGATCAATGAATGGTAAGGGAAAATAATCCCTATGGGTGGCTTTGTTCAAATCCCTAAAGTCTACACATATTCTCCACTTATCATTTTTCTTGGGAACTATGACAAGTGGAGACACCCATTGACTATATGAAATGGGGTATATGTGATTGGCTTGAAGGAGTTTTTGCAATTCTTCTTTTACAATATCTTTGAGGGATGGATTCATCCTTTGTTGAGGCTATCTAACTAGTCTAATTTGGTCATTAGTGTAGATATGATGTGTGCATGTGTCAGGATGAATGCCTTTCATGTCTGCATAATCCCATGCAAAGGCATCAGATTGTCTTCGGAGCATTTCAATTACTTGTATATTTTGTTATGGTTCCAAACTAGAGTTGATATACAAAGGTTTTCTTGGGATAATCTCAAAAAGTTCAGTACTTTCTTCCTTCTTTGAGGAAGATGGTGATAAAGTATATAATTGATTGATATCAAGGTGCCAAGTTTGTTGAAATTTGGAATTGAAAATGTGACAATTCTACAAAAGACCTAGGATATTCAATGCAATTTGTATCAGCCAAAAATAAACTTAAGACTTGTTCATTTGATTGTTCTTGCACACCTTTTACTTGTTCAAGTGTTAACAGGGGTCGGATGCAATCTTCCTCTCCATAAGGGTTTTCTAACCAAAGAGGTATATCTTATGCCAGTTGGGCAGTAGGGAAGAGAGCAAGATTTTGGCTATGTGTTCCATTGGATATACTCATATTGCCAGACCGACGGCTGATAAAGGCATCTGCTGTGGCCAGCCAAGGGAAGCCAAGAACCACAGGGTGTCTTGGTTTGGAGGATGATTTAGAATAGATGACTAGAAAGTCTACTGGATATTCCCAAGAAGGTAGTGTAACTGTGACATCATCTAAACTTCCTGTAGGGCTAATGACTGACTTATCTGCCAACTCTATCATGGTTTAGGTTGGTCTTAACTGGTTGATTTGGAGTTTTTGCATAGTGTCAAAAGGTATTCCATTAATTGTTGCACCCAAATCAATGAGTGTGTTTGGTAAGGAAATACCATTAATTTCAACAATGACTACTGGATTCCCAGGGTCATTATATTTATATGGCATTTTGGAAATAAATTCACATAATTGTCCTACTACCTGAACAAGGGGAGGTTCCTTCTTCTTCCTTCCTGGTTTCTTAATGCAAAGGTCCCTTATGATTTTGGCATATATGGGGATATCTTTATTGTCTTGCAGTAGAGGTATTTTTATACATACATTTCGTAACTCATCCTCTATGTCTTTGTCCAAGGGTGGGTCAGGTTTCTTCACTAATAGTCTTTTGGGGTAGGATGGAAGATTAACTTATTGAGGTACTCCTATGGACTGAGGAGTGGTTGGGATATGAGGGGAATTCTATCCTTATTGAGGGGTGGTTTGAGTGTTTTCGTTTTCAGAATGATTATCATTTTCTTCTTGAATTATTACTCCAGAATTTGATTGATTTACAACTTTCGGGATCTTAGTTGAATTTCATAGGTGGGAAAGGTTTGGATTTCTGCATTCTACATAGGGTGGGTGGGTCGATCATTGGGGTTAGGAATTGGCTGGCTAGGAATTGTTGTTGGTCTAGGAGGGTTGTGGGAAGCTTGGTTTTGTGGTTGTTGATTGGCATTTATAGGTGCTTGTTGCTGGTGGTTAGGTTTCAAGGGTGTTGTGAATTGCTGTTGTATAAGAGGTGGAAGTAAATCTTGCATCTGAGGTGGGTTAAATCCAGGTATTAATTGTGAAATGTTTGCAGGATACTATGGATATGTAGGGTAAGAGGGATTCCCATACAGAGGCCCCCTCCAACCTTGTTTCCAAGATTGATTTTGAGCTTGCTGAGGTGTCCATTGGGAATAGGGAATTGGAGGGGGACCCCATTGTTTCTGTTGGTATTGTGTATTAGGTTCATAAAATGCATTGGGGTTTTGTGCTCTCCAAGGCCTCTTAGAGGGGTACGGTTGTTCTTATGAGACTCCCCCTCCCCTATACATGGCTTGCATCTCAGACAAAGTTGGACACTCAGACGTGGGGTGTTCTAGAGTACATAGTCCATAGACTTCTATGACATTTAAGGGGCATTCTCTCTCAGGGTGCTTCTTTCAACATTTAGGACAAAAGATTGCAAAACAACCTCTTCTTCTTGTTTCTTTTTCAGTTTTAGGATATCTAACTAGTTACTGATTGTGCTCAAGATGTTTGTTTTAAAGTTCTCCAATAAGTTTCCTAACTAAATTCTGGTGACAGTCCTTGAGTTTTGTCTTGAATTTATGCTCAAAGAATCTCTTAGTCCTTTTCTCATTTCATCTTGTCCCCTTGAGTATCTTCCATAGTAATCTGCAATTTTTGCAAATGGATTTTAGTGCACATCTCCTAAACTTAACAAATTTAAAACTTCTATGCAGTCATCTCTAAGAACTTTCAAAAATGCAGTTCTTACTACAGCTGGGTCTATCGTGAATAATTTTGATTTTTGATAGTTGTATAAGAAACTTTCTAAGTAGTCTTCAAGGATTTCATCTTCTATTTGCTGCATTTTGAAAATGTCATTTTTAGCATTATCCTTACAATAGTCTTGGTACTCCCGTAAAAATGTTTCTTCCATCTGATCTGAAGAGAGAATTGTATTTTCTCCTAAGCTCATGAACCATCTCAAGGATGAGTCTTTTATTGTGGATGAAAATAGCTTAAGTTTTTGGTCATCGTCTGAGTAGTTATAGCTTCTACATAATATGTCAAACTCAAATAAAAATAAGTCTAGATCTTTAGTGGCCATACCTCTGAAAGTGGGTAATGATGATAGTGGGATATTCTTCACGCTGATGTTTATGGAAATATTGAAGATTGGAAACCCGAAGGTTTTAGTCTCAGTGGCTGCATTTTCATTTCTTTCTTCTTCTGCCATTTCACTAGGTGCTCCTCTTGCACTGATAGATGGTTCATAAATTGGGTTTTTTGTGTTTTCAGTTCCTTCAACAGAATCATGTTCTATCTGCCCCAATGTTGATTCTCTAGTTCTAGGTTCTTCTTCTAGAGCCTCACTGTCTCCCCTTGAACTCCCTCCTGGTAGAATTTTTCCTGCTCCAATGTCTGTTGAATTAGTGGGGGGGTTTGTTTTTCAATCTTTAGAGATTACAAATATACCCTTATTATCTCTATATCTATGCATAAAAATTTGATACCTAACTCAATTGAAATCCTAATTCTATATAGAAGGTAATAAGGCAACCTAGCTTCAGAGAACCCCACTCTAGTGTCTGCATGGCTCTTCACTCACATCTTAAATGTTTTATCCTCCTCCCTCAAGAAGCCTTTAAAATTATTCAAAAAAAACCTATGCAAACAATCTAAGCTAAAATCACTTCCTACCATTTACAACTCCCCGACAACGGTGCAAAAATGTTGTGTTCCTTATATGATTAGTATAATGCAGTCATTAATTATCAATCCAGGATTCATAATCAACAGAGTTACAAGACAGAGCATATGTAAAACATAGCATATGTAAAACAGAGTAAATAAATATCCCTAAGCAATCATATAAACAAAATCCTAAACTGAACTATAATGTTATTATCTGAAAGAATCAAAGCTTCAGCTAATCTAATAATTATACTATTGAAATCAAATGTTAACACTATTCTATAAGGATGATGAACTTTTTTGGGAGGTGGGGCCTTGCCACTTCAACAAGTCAGCAACTAGAGTCTACAGTAAGTTGGCCTTTAATCCACACATCACTCTTACTCAAAACCTCAAAACATGAAACTATACTAACAAATCAACTCACATTCATTCATAAATAATCAAGACATGGAAACAAATGACATTCTTCTATTAAACCTCAACCCAAGATATGTTCTACAATATGTAATGCTACTTCACATGCTGTGATATGCTATCTCTCTACTACTTCCACCATCTTGCCATGACTATTTAAACAGTCTTAGTCGTGAAACACAAGGAGGTGAAATATTTTGCAAATCAACAATTGTCAAATTTATATATTCGGTTACATATTTTAAGCTTCATCCTCATGAAACGAAGTGTATGAGGATGAAGCAATAAACAAACTGGCTTAACATAGTCTTGCTAGAACTTGACGATTTCATAAACACTCAACAATTATCCTCGGCACAATCTGGAGCCAATCTTAGCATACTCAGTTTCCTGTATTGGTACCAGATCGTGACAAGTGAGATTCGGTAGATAGTATTGGATCCAAACAATATGCAATTGGTTGGTACCGAAATAGAACAGTCTGGGATTGTTGGTACCGGTTCGCGATAGTAAATGGTTTGTGGGTACCATATATGAACGGAAGGTGCGCTTGGTACCGGATTCGGACAGTGGGAAATCTGGCGCATAAGTATCAGATAACTGAGATGACATAGAAGTGTTAGACTTCATCCAAAGGTCAAAGGATACACATGGAAATTTTAAACATTAGTACAAGAAATATTTAGTCTCCTAGCTTAATAAACCACAAAATGCATGAATTCAATTCTACTTTACCTTATGACCTTAACAGTGACTAGAGGTAGGGTTCTTTATCATTGATCCAAGATTAGGTACGCCAAAAAGGTATAAATGAGGAGTATAATATGGCAATGGGGATGTCAATTTGGAGGCTCAACAATAAGTGTCAATTGTGTGTTAATTTATAAGCTCCATTATTAGTTATGAGTTTATTTATATGGTTTTTTCTTGTGTGTGGTTTATACATGTCTTTATATTTATGGGTATTTCCCATCTCTGCTACATGTATATGTTTACTGTTAATTTTGTATGAATCTATGCATTTAGAGAATGTATTTTTCTATTTTAAGTTTTTATATAAAGTTTTGCAAGAGTTTGTGTGTGTATATATTTTAATTTGCATACAGTTCGAAAATGTTTAATGGCATAGCCCAGTTGGATGTTGGGGATGTTACACATTGTCCTATGCTTTCTTTGACAAAACCTGCGAGTCCATTTACGATGGTATTGAATGCCCTTGCATTATTCTTCTTTGCTTCCTTTTGAGCTGCAAAGTTTGACTGATTCTTTGAGGGAATTGATCCAACAACAATTGTATCCCAAACACCTACTCCTTTGACTTCAAATACCCTTTCACATTTATTCTCCATGCCGAGTAATATGTCTCATCAAAGAATGGAACTTCATTTGCATGTTCATCCATTTGTGTGTCCATGGATCTCCTTCAAGCTTGTAAGGCTTATAGTGAAGGCTTGGTCTAATACCAATTGTTGGACACACCAACCACATTGAGAGGGGGGGTGAATTAGCAAGGGTCTCTTTTTACACTTCTTTCAAAAATTTAGTTAGAAACCACTTCAAACATATTATTCATTCATACTTGGGTACTTTCATGTATCAACAACATTCATCAATAATATAGAACTATAAAACATCACCATAATAAGCACAAAGAACACCAGATATATGTGTAATATTTTTGTATTATGTGTTACAAGAGACTATAGTCTATAGGGTTTATCAACACTGTTGGGTTCTTTTTGTTACAAGAGTGAGAAAAAAAGAGTCCCTTAACTATCTAGTTAGGTTATCCAGAAATCACATCAGAGAGTTAGTTGGTTAGTGGATCAAATAACATAAATAAACAAGAGATAAACAACAAGGAAATAAATATAAGCTAAAAAAATAATAACTTGAAATGAATGCACAAAGAAAACACAAGAGAGATATACCAAGTAAATTGATCTTCAAATTGATACTCCTTGGAGAAATATGGGAACTTATGAGTCCCCTCTTCCTCCTTGGGAAGGCTCTTGAGTCCCCAAATACAAAGTATTATTTATACTATCAATGGATAACAAAGGAAAATGGTGAAGAAAAGAGTGATGAACTACTCAAGAGGAGAGAGCTCTAACACTTTCTATGGATTCTCAAACATTTCTAAGAGGAAGGTGGCTTCCCAAAGATAAAAATGAGTAGCATAAGAATACTCAAATGATTATTCTTTTTTGCATACAATGGCCCTTTATTTATAGGAGGATGGAAAGGTTTTTCTCAACTGGTTCTAAGTGTGAATGGGAATCCCTTGGAGGTACTTCCCATCCCTTTAAGTAATCCCAAGGTGAAATTTGAGGGCAATTTTGGGTAAGGGGGAGGTTCCCATCATCCCAAAAATGGTTGACGCTCAACCAAATTCATTAATTCTTTGTTTCAGTGTCTATGCAGGTCTTTTGACTATCATTCATCCAGTCCGCACACTATGCACATTGTACATTGTTTTAGCCCGTACATATGTGCATGCACAGCTTTGGTTGAATGCGCACGGATTTCCAGAACCACTTTTGTATAGTTTTTTATTTTCTTGCCAAACTGAATGTAATCCTTCCATGAATATTGGTAGTATGTTGTGTTTGTGTTACCTGTTTCTTCATCCATTTTCTGTAGTTGTAGTGAGCCATTTTCCGGTGATAACAAATTCCCCTTGATGTGTGAGGTTAGGAGCATACATATAGTCGAAATACATCATAGTTTCTTTTGATGGTGATACTAGGTAGAAATTGAGAAAACTTGCACGTGAGGAGAATCAGGTGTTATCCATCAGAGGGAGAGGGGACGAAAGATCAATACAAAGTAGGATATGAAAAACGACAAAAAAATTGTTTGTACAAACGAGGAAGGCATGCCCCATGCTCATATCGTGGGACCATCGAAGAGTAAGAGTAATTGAAAATGAAGATAGAGTATATATTTGCAGCACCCTTGGGGGAGAAAAATAAAAATAGTGACGATTCCGATGACTGAGGTGGCTCTGAACCAAGTGATGAGGGACTCAGAGTCATTGATGGTCTAATCAAACTCATAGGTCTTTGAACGCTATAGAAAATTGCAATGGTTGCCAAGTAAGATCCACTGCAACATGAGATTCTGTTGGAGTCGAATGCCATGGGGATCAATGACATCAAAGAGAAATGAAGACTCTCTTTGTGTCGTTCAAGGCCACTCAATGTCAGTGAAATGAGTGGAAATATATTGTCAGTTTTCTATAAATTTTTCGAGGTCAACATGAAAAGTAATGTGACAATTAGAAGAAAATGGATTCTAGATACCTGGTGTGATCAACATGGTGGAAAAAATTGTAATGGTACTAAGAAAGGGAGTGATAACCATGAATGACATATAGAATATAAAGGATTCCAAAACTTGCCTTGGTTGGGGGTATTGATGGATGGAAACAACCGTAATGTACTATTTGGTGTTAGGGGGATGATCAAATATGGGAAAACTGTGCTTAGGGGGTGAAACTGTAAGGGCATGTAGTATAGGTAAAAATATAGAGTGATAGGGGAAATAAAGGTCTGGTGATCAAAATTTTTTCTTGGGTACAAATGGCTTGCAGAGGGTGGGGGGGTAATGAGATGCCCAAACCAAGGGTAACATGGGTTGCGATGTTCCAAGGGAAAAACCTCCATCGTGTACGATGGTCATCAAATATATTGTACTTATTGAAATATAAAACATGCTTTTTGCAATTACCAAATAAATAAATAATGGGGTTGAAAGTACAAGTACAGTAATTGTTTCCCTAGTGGAAGATTGCTTGGACCTAATAGAGCGCAAGTAGAGAGTGATGGAGAGTTGGGCCCCCATTGGTTAGTTTCTATATGAGGTATATGAGTGGAGGATGATGTTGCATATGAGAAAGTGATGGTGGATGGTGTGGAAGGGTAATGAGAATGCAAAGGTGGATCTGATGTAACCGAACATCAAAAGGTGGGAGTCCATAATGGGGTGGTTAGCATGATAAGGAGGAAGATATATGAGGCTCTTGTTTTGGGGTGTAACACTAACAGGACTCCCAATCCTAATGGGAAGAACATAATGAGTGTCAGCGTGTTGAGGGATAGATAAATGTGGAAAACTCATCGGGGTGAGAGAGCTATTCGATGACGGTAGCTGGAGGAAATAGATGTGATGGTACCATAGAGCTAGGTGGGGAGGAAACCTAAGGATAATTGTTAGCGAGAATGATTGAAAAATAAAACTACAAGTAGAGGGTTGAATGGTATGCCAGTTAGGGATATATACCTGAAGGAGTCAAAGGAGACCATAACGGACAGTGTGAAAAGGGGTCATGGGTGAAGACCTGCACATTCAAACCAAATACCCGACGTGAAACATACCTGTAAATGTAAAACATGTATATAAAATCTGCATAATAAATAAATATGGATGGGGGTATGTACTTGGGCGCAGGGCAGTTGAAGGGGGTCCCCAGGGCTCCAAACTAAAAAGAGAATATGAGAGTATTGTTGTGAAGGTGTGGCAATATAGATCCCATGGGTGCAAACTATGTGAGAAATGAAGCTCAGATGATCCCAAATAGACATAAGGAATTTGGGCCAAAGGGAATATATAAGGGCATGGGGCCCATAGAGCCACCTCATTTGTACTTGATGCTGTGGAGGTCTGAGAACTATTGCGTGGAAGTTGTTGAGCTATGGGAGAGCATATGCAGCTGGATTTGAGTAGCAAGAGACCCAGTTAAGTTGTCAAAACCTCCTGGATAGGTGTGATTTTGGGAGGGTATAGGGCCATATGACCATTTTTTGGTTAAGGTAGGTCATATGTGCAAGTGATCAGGTAATCCCTACACACATATGCACGGGTTTAACTGATGCATCCATGCCAAGTGCACGGTTTTATACTTTATATCCATGCATATGTGTGCAAGTTTCAATTGATCAGTAGCATGGATGTAGAAGGAACATGTGCATGGACATTTGATTAATAGTCACGCGATTATGCGTATTTGTGGAAAGAAAAGTTGTGCACATGCACACAACTTTTAGAGAGACATGTACACACAAGGTAGGGAAAGATTGCACGAATTTATTGAGGACATTCGCATGAAAATGCATGATTTTGCATGAAAAAGTCACATGTATGAGAGAAACTATTCATGGAACAATCGCGTGAATGAGCACAACTGTTCAGAAAATAGTTGTGTGGATGTGTGTGACTGTTCATGAAATAGTCGTGTAGGTGAGTTTTTATTTCTTCTTGGGGGTTTGTTCATGATGATGAACTGACAAAATAGATTGTGTTGTAGATGTAGGTGACCAGTTGGAGAAGTAGGATGTCAATTCAGTGGAGAGAGAGACTGGGAGTCTCTCAGGAGAGAGGTGGGAATAGATGTGCAGATTCGACGTCACTTGGTGTAGAAAGGATTGCTATGATTTTTTTATCGTGCTTTGATCTGTATGAAAGATCCCTTTTTAAACTTTATATTACAGGTGTGGCAGCCAACCCGTCAGTTTTCCGTGGTGTGGGGGTGAGATATGTGGATTATCGCTAATATAGATATATACTTTATCACGGGGCTGTCAATCTGAGGGTAGGAATTAGCATAGTAGTTGACGATGCTGGCAAGGGTGCACATGGATACATTGGTCAATATCTACTACACGGGGATGATTGTGATGAGTGGGGGCTCCATTAGTATCAAATCGATTGATGACTTGGAGCTTTGGGTATTTTGTGTGATGGTGGTTTGTGTATATGGGTCGTTGAGGACCTAGAATATCTTAGGTACGAAGATGTGAGTTACTGAGCAAGCCATGAATGGACTTATGTTGTCTTGGGATTGATTGGTGCAAGTATGTATGGTGGCACAATTGTATTGGTGTGTGGCAGCTAGGGGCGGGGATTTTAGCTTTGGATCAGTACTATATGCCTTTATGTTTGAGAGGGTTGTATTATTATGCCCTCATGCGATTTTTGTTCTTCCAGCGGCCCAAGATCCACTGTTGATGAGGTGGGAAACATTGATGCCCCAACAGGGTGGAGGTGCAGCAGGGAAATACTTTACCCTGTTGTCCGAGAGGATCTAGTGGTAGACTCCCCAGGTCTACTATGAGTTCTTGTATCATAGAATGGATTATCGAAGACATCCAAACATGCGCCTCCCCCCTGGGAAGGATTGGGATGGCCGAGTTGAGTATTAATGAGCAGTGCATTTGTGTTTTTGTCTTTGATTGTTTTGCATATATATGTCTATCCTTCTAGTACTGATACAATTGTACTGGTTGTGTGATGTAGATGTGGGACCCAATGGTCAAAAGGTAGATGCGGCCAAGGGGTTGGTAGATGAGCAGGCTGAGGGGAGGTGGGTCTGGAGACAATGAAATTATGATGATCTAGGGACTGGCCCAGATCATGTAGCATAGGTAAGGCTAGCTAAGGTCAGTGGGAGAGTAGAGCCTGATGATCATGTCCAAGAGATGGAGGAGTTGCAGAGGTGTGTTGAGGGTGTAATAGAGGGAGTGTCAGAGGAATTGTGGGTGCGGATCCACAGCGAGGGTGTCCTAGAGATATTTATTGGTGGAAATCCACGATGGTGTTTGGTGATATAATGGGTAGCAGTCATGGGAGCTGATATGATAGGGAGGATCCTAACGA